>WWET01009864.1:2924-14285 GCA_011038615.1 Limnodynastes dumerilii
TTACTTCACCGGTGGTAGATAAGTGGAATAGCCTCCCATCTGAGGTGGTTGATGCTAACACAGTAGAACAGTTTAAACATGCTTGTAATAAATATAAGGATATCCTAAATCTCAAACTAAATTAAGGGTAAATAGAGACTAGGGTCAGTATAATATTAAATAAACAGCTGGGCAATCTGGATGGACTATGTGGCTCTTATCTGCCGTCACTTTCTATGTTACTATGTAAACGTCTAATACATTTCTGTAAGTCTATTTATAAAGCAAAATCATTGATTCTTCCAGTGAGGGGGGCAAATTTTAGGCCTCTACCAAGAGCCTCTTTCTCTTCTTCTTCTTCTTCTGTTAGGGTATGTGAGCTTAAAGTAAAGATCTTGATTTTTTCTGTATTCTTGGTGCTTTCATTTTTTTTTGCTCTTTAACTTTAACTTTTTCTATACTCCTTCAGATCCCTAATCCCTCCCCTTTTGCACCTCCTTGTCTTCTTATTTGACTTTTTAGGGGCATTTGTCCAAAAAAAACCATGTAATCCCTCCTCTCATAATAGTACCCTTTTCGATACATTCTTTTCTCATATTCATATCCATTACATCCTTTCTGATAGTTCCTATCTTCTTCTTGAATTGTGGGGGGTATTCCCATAGTGTTTTCTCTTCTTCTTAGTTGTACGTTCTCCCTTCTGTCATCATATCTTCGATGTGATCTTTCACTTCTCCTTCGAGATTCTTCATCTCTCCTTAAACTCCTATCATACATTCTTCCTGTTGGCCTTCTTCTCTCCTTTCACTCCCTTTTCTGTTCCGATTTTCTGTCTCATCCTTGTTGATAATATCTTACTTCCCTCTTATCTCTACTCTCACATCTCTTCCTACTGGTCCCTTGTTCCTTTTTCTTATTATTTTCCTCATTCTTCCTCCTATTTCCTTGTCTTTCATTTTCACTTCTTTTTTTTTTTTTAAAGATTGTTTTTATTGGTTTTCCCAAAAAATTGCATAACAATACAAACCATACAGGTCACTGTTGATCATAAAAATAGAGAGACAGGAAAAACGACAATGTTGGTAGAGATGCAATAACCAAAACAAGAGGAGAAAGTTGCCGTCTGATTAGTAGTGTGAGGTATGCATCCTATATAAAAGAACATAGTATAGCCCTCCTAGAGCTGACAAGTACTAGTTCACGCAAAGAGATAACATGCTGGAGGTGAGAAAGGGCAACCCACAACCATTGTTATGCGGCAGTCGGACATGCAAAGGAGCAGGCTAGAAAAACAAGCTAGTTAACCCATTTACAGAGGAGTGTGATTGGTTCGGATGATATAGCAGGAACCAAGGAACCCAAACGCGCGTGAAAAAGTGAGATTTTTTATGGAGGTAAGCTGACATTTTCTCCATAGAAGAGAGATGCCAGACTTTATGCAATAATTGGGAGAAGGAGGGGTGGTGGTGTCTTTCCAATGATTGGCTATGAGACAACGGGCCGCATTTAAGATTTGGGTAGCTAGTCTATCGGAGTCTTTGTCTAAATCAGGAATGGGAGCACCCAGGAGGAAGGCCCAAGGACATTTAGAGATGGGTGTGTTTAGTACCTGGGAAATAAGCGTGGCCACCATGGACCAGAATCCCGATATAATGGAGCAATCCCACCAAATATGTAGAAAAGACCCCGTTGCCCCACATCCCCTCCAGAACAGTGGGGAAACAGTGCCATATATGCGATGCAATCTGGCGGAGACTAGGTACCACCTGCTATAGACTTTAAACATGTTCTCCTGGACAAGGGTGGATAGGGAAACTTTGGCAAGTCGCTCGCGTATAGTTGCCCATGTGTCTTCTTCCGGTGGATCCCCCAAGTCCCTCTCCAAGGCCGCTTCATGTTTTGGTGTGGGGATTTTGGTGTGGGGATGTGAAAAACCAGATAGGCATACAGTGAGGATACCATTTTCTGCGCTAGTGGGCCACGTTGGCAAAGAGACTCCACTAAGGACAGAGGTCTAGAGATCTGGGCGCGCGGTAGAGAGGACACAAAGTGACGCACTTGTAGATATTCAAGGGGGCCCGTCACCCGAGTCCATAAGAGTGTTGTAGCTTCTCCAGGGTTGCACATCTATCCCCGTCAATTAAGTCCCTCACGACCCGGATGTTCGCAAGCCTCCAAGTAGTCAGGGATGTACAAGAGTGACCAGGGGGGAAGTCAGGGTTGTCCCAGAGGGGGGTGATGGGAAAGGGGAAAGAGGTAATATCAAAAAAGGTCTTGCAGTGGTCAAATATAGAGCATGTGAACCGCACTATGGGGTGAGAGGAGATTCGACGTGGCCGTTTAGGGGATGGAAGTCCTATGGCGTAGGCTAACGAGGACGACTCACATGCCGACGCTTCGAGCTGTATCCATCGAGGGCGGGGTTCGGGGGTGAACCAGGCTATGGCCTTGCCCAGGTGTGATGCAAGGTAATAGAGTTATACATCTGGGAATCCACGACCTCCGTTGCTAGTGGGCTTTTTTAAATTGGCGAAGCTGGTTCTTGGGGGTCTATGCTGAAGAAGAACGTTACGGGGGACCGAGACAGGCAACGTTTGAAAGAGTAGCAAAAGAAATGGCTGCGCTTCTATCCACTAAATTAAATACGTGCAAGTGTATATATAAATATAGGGGTGCAGCCAAGGACCAAAGTGACCACTATGTAAATACAAGGAACAAAAGAGGTCCGGCGCTCCAAACAAACATTAAATAACACTATGTGTCAGCACATAAATAAAAAGGTTTAGTTCACAATATAGCTATTTTGGGTTAAGCTCACCTGCCCAGCGTCAAGGCACCTCCTGGAGGTGTCGAGGTATCAAAGAGTAGCAAGCAAGAAGGGCCAAACAATACAGTCAAATGCCTTCTCTGCATCCAGGGACAGTAGCAATGTTGGGGAGTGTCGTTCGTTGTGTAGTGGAGGAGGCTGATAACACGCCTAGTATTGTCCCAGGCCTGCTGACCAGGAATAAAGCCTACCTGATCGGCATGAACCAGGGAGGGAAGAACCCCATTGGCCAGGATTTTGGCATATAATTTAATGTCTACATTTAGGAGCGAGATTGGGCGGTAATGAGCACAATTGGAGGGGTCCTTTCCCTCCTTCAGGATGACTACCAATCTAGCTGCCAGCGCTTCTTTAGAGAAGATGCCTCCTTTTAGGCAGTCATTGAAGAGAGTCACTAGTCGGGGCGCTAAGATAGGGGCATAGGTTTTTTAGTAGATGGCTGTGAAGCCATCGGGACCCGGGGCCTTAGAGGATTTCAATTGCTTGTTAGCCCCCAAAACCTCATTCAACGAAATAGGGGTACTAAGTGATGAGGAGACATCTGGATGTAACTTCGGGAGATCGCAGGATATTAGGAAGTTTTGAATGTCCTCTGCTTTAGGGGGGGGTGGGATCATGAGTGGATCTATTGTACAGCTTGGAATAGTAGGAAAGGAATTCTGCTGTAATAAGTTGGGGGTTCCTAATTACTACTCCGCTGTTGGCCCTGAGGGAGAGTACATTATTCCACGCTTGTTTAGTCCTTAGTCACGTAGCTAACAGCCTATCAGCCTTATCCCCTTTCTCGTAGTAGGTTTGTTGCAGCCATTTGAGAGAGTTCTCTGCCTGTTGGGATAGGAGCATGTTTAGTTCACTTATCACAGCTAAAAGTTGTCTATAGTCATCGTCGGATCCTGAGGCTTTATGCTGTCTGTCAAGCGAGGTCAGCTGGACTGTCAGGTCGTTAATTTTTTGTGTCTTAGCACGTTTAACACGGGACGCAAATTTAATTAGTGTACCCCTTAATCACTGCTTTGTGAGCGTCCCACACCAACATAGGAGGGGAACTGGGTGAATTGATTGTGAAGTAAGATTCGATATCGTGGTGGAGGTCTGTTTTTAAATGGGGGTCTAAAAGTAGTCTCTCGTTTAAGCGCCATGAGAAGGGACAGGTGGAGGGCCCCAGGACACCTATGTCAATTGAGATCGGCCCATGGTCGGACCATGTACGTGGAAAAATGCATGCATTCGACAAATGTTGGGATGGTTCAATGCTTGTGAGGATTAAATCTATTCTAGTGTAGACCCGGTGAACAGTGGAGTAGTAGGTGTAGTCCTGGCCAGTTGGGTTAGTCACACGCCAGGTGTCGAATAGTAGATGTTGAGACATGAGGTGTTGGAGGGCTTTAGATGTGCGTAGGGTTAGGGCCTGGGAGGGGGCCGGAGGTGGGACAGACCTGTCCAGGTGGCAGTCCAGGACTGCATTAAAATCGCCCACCACAATGACATTGGGCCTGATCCAGAACAACGCTTTGGAGCAAATTTACGCGTGGCGGAGATGTAAAATCGTGAATTTGTAAGTACTGCGCATACGCACCATAGAAAATACGCTCAATAGCGTAGCATAATTGTGAACGTATGGGCCATTCACATATATGTGTCATGTAAATACTTACGTGTGGGCGTGCCAAAATACGTCTGAAATACGCGAAGTAGGCGGGGGGTGGTATTTAACGTGTACAGTATGGGCGTGCTTAGCTGCGTAAATTCGTCTAGCCCATACGTACGTGTGCGTATGATTGCGGTTACGTTGGAAAAAGTTAAGGTAGGGTTTGGAAAGCGTATCTTGGCAAAATACGTACATTCAAGGGGTGTGCCGAGGGGAGTGTAACGAATTTACGCGCACGAAAATACGCTACGCAAATAAACGTACGGCAAACGTAGTTCTGGATCTACCCCATTGCCCTTGCGGTGTAGAGAGAGAGAGTCGGCAAAAGATTTAAAGAACGTGGTTTGGTTTTGGTTTGGAGTATAAATACTCACAAAGGTATAGCAGGTATTGTTTAGGTCCCCGTTCAAAATTAAAAACATACCCTCTGGGTCAGCATACGTGTGGGAGAGAACAAACTGGACTCGCCTGGAGAAAAGAATGGCAACCCCTTTGGATTTTTGATCTGCAGCACATGCGTGAAAAGATAAGGGATAGAGTTTTGAGTGGAGTTCCGGGTGACGAGCTCGCTGGAAGTGCGTCTCTTAAAGGAATACAATGTCCCCGTCTAAGCGTTCAAGCGTTTGGAAAAGGGATGAGCATATTTGAGGGCAGTTTAGACCCTTGGTATTGAGGGAGACTAGCTTGATAGCCATGGCGGGGGGTGGGAGTGAGCACTGCGCGAGTGGGGCCCAAATGTCAGAGGTTGTGGGTCATCTATAGGCGTGACTGATTGTAGGGGGGGTGGTATAAGGTATTTGAACTGGAGGTCAAAGCAGGGGTAGTGTTGTAGTGTTGGGGGCCAGGTGAGGGGTCACAAGAGAGACCTGTCCTAGTGGTCAGACCATACCGATGGGGGGAAATGGGGGAGTCTGAAAGGACTTCCAAGGTCCAGAGGGGGCCAGTCGGGCCAATTAAATGCGGGACGGAAAATCCCGCCAATTTGGCCTACCTGAGGCCCTAAAAGAACAAAGATGGGGGGGTGGTGACCAAGAGGGGGGGAGATAACCACACTATGTAATGTTAGTTATATATAGAAATAATGAGGAGGTATCCGGAAACCTAGCAATAAAGGAATATCATAGAAATTGGCATAAACATAAACAAGCAACAAGTTTGGCAGAAAACCCCGCAATAACAGTTGTTGAAGTTATAGCATTAAAAACAAATAGTAAGCTATATCCAACGGGGGAGGTCAAACAGGTGGGACACATATCAAAGACAAAAGGCAGGAACGAAAACCTGGCAGTTGGACCGGCAGCATGGCGGAGAGGAAACATCAATCGTTCAGGTAGGAGTCTGTGGAAGGCACCGCCAAGAGCATAGTCTGGAAACTGTTGAAGTGTTAAACATCCAGGTGGGAACCTGTAGAAGGGGTTGCCAAGGACATAGTCTGGAGACTTTTGAAGGTCGATGGGAAGGTCGATGGGACCGAGCTGGGTCAGAGGTAGAGGCGGGCGGACTGTGAGGGAGTGGAACGCTAAGTTGGGAGAGCATGGCTTTAGCCTCTTCAGGGGTTAGAGCAAATAAGACTCTGTCGCCGGAACGGACTTTCAAGGAGAAAAGGAAGCCCCACCGGTATTTAACATTGTGTTGTCGTAGGGCTAATGTAAAGTCCTTCAGATCCCTCAATTTATTTAGGGTCGAGGGGGCAATGTCTAGAAAGATTTGAAGGTCCTCCCCTTCAAACATGATAGAAGATTGAACCTGTAGAAGGGGTTGCCAAGGACATAGTCTGGAGACTTTTGAAGGTCGATGAGATGGCGAGGATCAAGGTATACCAATTGCACGGGTGTCTTCGCTGTCCGGTATGCTGTTGAAGGCACTAGGGAGCAGAAGTAGTAGAAGAGTTCTCTTTAAGAATTCCCTGAAAAGGGGCGTTTGTATGAGACCGTTTTCCAGGGGTTGCTACAAGGGTGCTGCGGGGCCTTGTGGGACCGAGCTGGGTCAGAGGTAGAGGCGGGCGGACTGTGAGGGAGTGGAACGCTAAGTTGGGAGAGCATGGCTTTAGCCTCTTCAGGGGTTAGAGCAGATAAGACTCTGTCGCCGGAACGGACTTTCAAGGAGAAAAGGAAGCCCCACCGGTATTTAACATTGTGTTGTCGTAGGGCTAATGTAAAGTCCTTCAGATCCCTCCATTTATTTAGGGTCGAGGGGGCAATGTCTAGAAAGATTTGAAGGTCCTCCCCTTCAAACATGATAGAAGATTGAGAGCGGGCCGCTGTAGACACCTGTTCCTTAGCCTTGCAGAAAGAGAGCCGTAGGATCACATCTCGTGGGGAATTGGGATCTTGAGACCAAGGGCTCGTTGTGCACGATCCATAAGGAGCATGTCATCAGGGATAGAGGGGGCTAAGTGGCGGAAGAGTCGGAGAAAAAAGCTTGGGGCCCTCATAGGATTCGGGAATGTTGCGAATTCTCAGATTGTTCCGCCGACTGCGGTTCTCCGCGTCTTCATGCTTATCTGCCAGCAGTAGGACATCATTACGCAGTTGTGCCAGATCTTGCCCCAATGTGTCTTGTGTGCTCAGTAAGCTATCCTGTGACTGTTCCAAGGAGTCCACACAAGAGCCAATGTCGGTGATATCCTTACGGAGGTCAGCCATGGTTTTATTCACTTCGTCAGCGATAGTTTGCTTTACACTCCTCATTTCTGCAAGGATGGATGCAATGTCAGCTTTCGTGGAGGGGGCTGTGGGATCTTCTGTATCAGAGTCGACCTCAGGAAGATTGCGGGTGGGAGAGGGTGGAGGCATGCTGGCCGAGGATTGGGACTTGCTTACAAATTGAAGGAGGCCTTGGGTAGTGTGGGTACTGGTACACTTGTTGGGGCAAGGCATTGCAGAGGCCCCCACTAGGCTTGTCGTATGACAGGGTGCAGTTGCTGGGATGCTGCAGCAGGGCAGGGCCCCCCTTGGTCACCAGGTGGAGGTGTTTACATCCTCATATGAGGAGTATAGGGAGAAGTGGAACGGAGGTAGGGGTACAGGCCCTAATTAGTTGCACCCCCTCTTCAGAGCATGTTGATGAACAGGGTCAGACTAGAAGGGGTGAAAGAGCTATAGCACACAGTGGGGAGGGGGGAGAATGTGGGATAGCAGGAGTATGGAAGGGGGGGTCAGAGGCTCCACGGGAAGATCACTAGAGGTCCCTATAGGGACTGAAGGCTGTGTTCCTTGAGCTTGATAAGCTGTTATGCTTGCAGCAGGAGGGGGAGTCCTCAGAGCTGACTCAGCCTGGACTTCACCCCAGCAGGGGGCCTGACAGCAGGCAGCTGGGCACAGGGAAGCAGGAGAAGAACGGGAACCCCGGTCTCAACAATGGTGGGGATCGGCAGGCAGTGGGTGAGTTGCCCCTCCTACCTCTATTCACACCTGGGGCTATCACACGGCAGAGGAATCCAGGGCCTGTCTGGAAGATGGCTGCCTACGGCGCAAGGCAAAGGACTGCGAGGTGCGGGCTCTAGCGTTGTCCTGACTCCCCTACAGGTGGTCTCCGGCAGCCGGCAGAGGATCCAGTCCACGTGGCTGCAGCAAGAGTCCCGTCTGAGCAGAGATGCGGGTGCCCGGCGTCCAAGATGGTGGGCGGCGTCGGTGAGTATGTGGCTCCTCGAGGTAGGCCTCTGCAACCGGGTCCCCACCTCCGCGACGTCCGGCAGCAGCAGCGGGAGGACTGCCAATCAAATGGCCGACTAGGTGAGTCCCCGTCTTTGTCCCCAGAGCGCTCCACTGGGGTCCGTGGCGGAAGTGGGCTTGAAGGCTCGGCCGGGCCTAGCGTGACCTGCCGCGGCGGCTCTGGGGAGCTCCGGACCGCCGCCGAGGAGGCCGGCGGGGGTCTCGGTCCTGGCTCTAGGGATAAAGGAGACTGACCAGGGTGATTGTGGGGTAGGCAACCCCGGGAAAACACCGAAAATCTCTGGTTGTAGTGTAAGGGCTTGGGAGCATTAACAGAGCACGTCCGCTCAGCTCCGCAGCCAGACCACGCCCCCTTTCATTTTCACTTCTAATTTTCTCTTGTTTACTTTGGTGATCTTTTCTTTCCACTTTTTCTTTCTCCTTATTATTTTTATTTTGACTCTTATTCTGATCCTTCTTTTCATTTTTCTTAGTGGTCCTTGATCCCCCCCTTTTCTCTATCTTTGACTCAATTCTCTTGCTTACATGTTTCTCCATATCTGAGCTCATCATATCTTCTTCCTCTCTTCTGATTAGGTCCTCTAGAATAGTTTAAATCCTTTGATCAGTCTTCTTTCTTTCTTTTTTTTTCCTCCAGATTCATGTTTCATGATTCATGTCCATTTTCATGTTTTATGGTGAGAACCAGTTGAGCTCTAGGACCTTCACAAATCAGTAGAATATTAGGACCCTGATTAATAAGTTTCATTTAGGATGCATCTTTCTTTTTAACTTAAGGTCATTATTATAGTCGGCTTTTTGGATACAGGCATGGTGAAATTTATCGAAAGATAGACTTTGTTGCAAATCAGGAAAATCTAAGAAATAACATGTTGATGTATAGTTGTACCAAGAGTGTTCAAAAGCAAATTATATCTATATTTGACTTAGTTTATTGATAATTATATTTTTATGTTTCTGTGACAATCTGGAGAAAAGGAATTAACCTTAAGATAAAAAGCAAAAATGAACTAATCAAGTACTGAATAGTGACACTGACTGATGATGTCAGATCCAGCATAAATTCTGAAGAACGCATGAACCCCACACACCTTGAGAAAGAGCCGAGATCCACCGAGATCCAGACCTGTCTCCTTCCCTGAATAGGACACACTGTGCTCAGGGCCCTTTTAGAGTATATGGGACTTTCAGAGATTGTTTTATCTGTGGGTACAAGTTGTGGGTTGGTAGTATACGGGTGAGTTAGTGTTTCTTCCCCAAGGGGGAAGAAAACTTCCGGAGAATTCCTTAGACAGAACATCCTACCTGTTTTGAAAGAACATTTATTCTTTTATATGTTTTTAATATTTAATGGAAAATACATTTTTTTGATTGAAATGGGACCATGATCGTGGTTGTATGATAAGCGAACACATCAAGACACCTAATAGGTGAGTGACTATTGTGAAAGGTTGTTAAATGCCTTTTTCATACCGCATTACGGTGGTGGATGTTGTTGTTTTATCTTTTAAGAACCACTCTCTGATTGGAAAAGGAGAAATGTATTTTTAAGAAGTGTCAGATGGTGGGAACAAACTGATAGGCACGCAACAAGAATGCCCTCAAGCACAATCCTCAGAACCCTACTGAACGAAGACTAAGACATTCCAGTTGCACATCCCGGCACCATCTGGAATGATCCAGAAGCACAAAACTGTAACATCGCCAATAATTTATTAAGCCGTGAAATTGCTATGTTTACATCAAGGTCCCTCTGAACTACTTCCAGAGTTTCCAGGATAACATGAGAGCTGAGACGGAAACGCTGCTTAACCTCATCATCCAACATCTGAAAGAGACTAACACATGTCCTAAAGATGCATACATGACCCCTATGTTCACCACTGACGTGAAGGCGCTCCTCTTCATCAGCAACAGCCTGAAGGACATTGTACACAACAACCTGCAGGTTTTAGAAACATAAATAGAACAATAATTTATCTCATGAGTTTAAGTTAAAAGCAATAAAAAAACACAATGAAAAAGAGATGGCAGTTACATTTCTTAACAAAAACACTTACTAAAATGACTGGCACAACAGAAGCCATTTTCAATTTTCAGTATGTTGTAGAAGAAAATACTAGAGATTTAAAATCCCAAAAAGATTTTAAAAAATGTCATTTAAATAGGGCGTTGTTTTAGCAAAATCACAATGCATTATAAACAACAAATAATATCTTAGCATTAGCTGGCCTTAATATAAAACAAATAAAATATTTTTAAATAATTTTGAAATGACAATAAATTTATACATAAAAAACATACAACGATGCAAATATAAAAAATAAAGCCACAAAAAACAAAAGTTAAATAGCTTACAAAATCCTTTACCTGCAACCTCCTGAGTGTGCTTTTGAAAACACAATTAAAGAAACACTTGGGATCCTTTAAATAGGTTTTATTTAATTGCCATTAAATAATCCCAGCTTCTATGACTAACTAAACTTGTTCTAGATGGTTCCAGATTAACCAACACACTACCTTTTACAAACAGCTTTCACAATATGTCAAGCGTATGTACAGCGACCCTACTTTAAGTTTTATGCGTGTGGTTTGATTTTTCGTCCACACCACATAGGTGTGGATAGACCGTAACTGTTAATGCGCACCCAGACTGTACATTAAAATTCTGTGTACTGCACTTATAATGTCGTACGTGGTTATGTGTGGAAAACAAGATCGGTCGTGCTGCGTACGCATGCACTGCGCATGCCATTGGCGCATGCCATTGGCGCATTCACAATTAGCAAAATATTTTTTGCACACGCTACATGTCTAACTAGCCTGTTGTTATTAGTTCTGGATCCGTCCCTGTGTGTCTAAAGGATCTACCATCATTAACTAAAATCAATATACCATATTCAATATACATAATCAAAATACAAAAATATTCATTAATGTATTTGTCATTTCCATAGGTAGAAGAACTTGTAAACCATAAATATTTCAAATTCCTTTTAAACACTTACGCTCATTCTATTTTCACTGTGACATCACTACAATATACATTTACTGTACTGAGTTCTGATGGTTTACAAAATTGTTAATAAAGGACCAGGGACCTGATCCAGAACTACGCCTTGGAGCGAATTTACGCGTGGCAGAGACGTAAATTCGCTGTTTTGTACGCACTGCGCATGCGCACCATGGAAAATACGCACATTAACGTAGCGTAATTGTGAACGTATGGGCCA
>WWET01009868.1:0-13939 GCA_011038615.1 Limnodynastes dumerilii
CCACCACAGTAACACAGGGGAGACCTGCACTGATACTGACCTGCACACACTAATACTGACCTGCACACACTGATACTGACCTGCAGACACTGATACTGACCTGCAAACATTGATACTGACCTGCACACACTGATACTGACCTGCACACACTGATACTGACCTGCACACACTGATACTGACCTGCACACACTGATACTGACCTGCAGACATAGTCCTGTACAGGAAGCATCGCAGTCACACGGGAGATCTGCCTTTAGCAATCTATTAGTTTTGGTATAGCCGCTCAGGTAGATTGTCAGAAATGACAGCTAGATTGTGATTGGTCGGTTCATGGCATTGGTGTGCTCGTGTCCGTCTCCGCTGGGTAGGTGACAGGACACCCACTATGGGAACACAGAGTCGGAGCCCAGGAGAGGGGGCCCACCCCTCTGCACCATAAAGACCCATAGAAGGACCCCCTGTGTCTGCTGTAATTGGGGTGAAATAAGGGTATGGTTCCTGAGGGGCTGACGACAGGCTGGGAAGGAGCAGCTGTGGGCTCCAGATGTGTGGCACTGACAGACCCTCTCTTTATAGCTCACTTTATGGCCCTGTTTTTTACAGCTTGTTTCCAGCAAATTCATACAAGTTGCTCACATCTGGAGGCTGCTCCTCTGAGCCCCGAATACACTTTATTTACTGTGAAATAAATAAAATCATTAAAAAAAGACCCATAAAAGCTGCTTATGACTTTGTTGCCCCGGGTGGCGGGGATGGGCCTGACTCTGGGGGGGAAAGGCCCTAATCTCGTCCTAAAAGTCTGTCTCTCTGTAGCGTTTCCTATTCCTGGGCTGAGCATGGGGAGTATTTATAAGGGAGGATAAATGAGGTGACGGGAGCGCTATGACAAGCCCCCCTCCCCGCTCTCTCCCCTCCTTGGAGCAATTAGACCTGGCGGCATCTGGTGTCAATTTCATGTGGATGGGGGGCTCTGGGGGGGTGTTCACGATCAGCCGGCCAGAGGTCAGCAGCACAATCGCATTTATTTTACTTGTCACATTCTCCGGGCTTCCAGGTAGTTTCAGCCACCTGCAGAATAGAGGCGGCGCTGTGATGATGCAGGGAGACGTCACCTGACACGTGGAGGAGATAGAGGCGACCACACTAGAGGCTCCTCCACCTCCACATGAGTCATGTAACATGCACCCTCACGCAGTATACACCAGCCGCTATTCATATATCATACAGCAAAATCTTTATATCACACCATAATCTTATACCTAAAAAAATCCTGTACCTGTATCTATTCCTACACCTGAGATCATCCTGTACCTGTATCTATTCCTACACCTGAGATCATCCTGTACATATATCTATTCTTACACATGAGATCATCCTGTACATATATCTATTCTTACACCTGAGATCATCCTGTACATATATCTATTCTTACACCTGTGATCATCCTGTACATATATCTATTCTTACACCTGAGATCATCCTGTACATATATCTATTCTTACACCTGAGATCATCCTGTACCTGTATAACTTCTTACACCTGAGATCATCCTGTACATATATCTATTCTTACACCTGAGATTATTCTGTACCTGTATCACTTCTTACACATGAGATTATACTGTACCTGTATCACTTCTTACACATGAGATTATCCTGTACCTGTATCCATTCTTACACATGAGATTATCCTGTACCTGTATCTATTCTTACACCTGAGATTATCCTGTACCTGTATCTATTCTTACACCTGAGATTATCCTGTACCTGCCTTGAGAAAGATTTAGGTCGAAACGCGTTGGTTAGTGTTATATACAGGTGGAGAGGAGACTCTGAAGGATTGTTTTTAGGAGTATACAGCACCCGGGTATTACCATCTCTTTATCCTCTTCAGAACATCCGATACAGGTCTCCCCCCCCCTGGGGGTTATTTGTTTATTTATTTATTGTGATAATTTATTAAAAATCATTTTTACACATGGGAGATTCTCCCCCTTTTTATTTTTCCACTGTATGCCATAAACTACGAAAACTGATTAACGGGAAATCGTCCATCCTGTATTGGCCCGCAGCCGCGGCTTAGCAAGCAAGGACCAGGCATGTAAACTAAGAGTGCCCCACGGAGATCTGACAGAGATCATCTAGGACGTAACAGCGGGCGACGCTGAGCTCATAATCATCATTCCCAGCCGCCGATCAGTGCAGGGACCACTGACGGGAGACACCGCTGCTGCACGTGGACCATTCGGGAGCTATCTTTAGTGCAGGGAGCACTGACGGGAGACACTGCTGCTGCACGTGGACCATTCAGGAGCTATCTTTTGTGCAGGGAGCACTGACGGGAGACACCGCTGCTGCACGTGGACCATTCGGGAGCTATCTTTAGTTATGCTACAAACTGTAAACTTTGGGATTTTTATTTCTTATCCGGAACACTATTACGACAAAATTAAGATTGTTTTGACTTTTTTTTCCTAGCTCTTATTATTTGGTCCTTCTGCTGTCTCCTTATGATCCAGATCGTTACTTATTAATTGTTGGGACTAGTCATATTTTTTTATATAAGGTCTTTAGAGTTTTTACCCCTTGTTTTTATTGCATTTACCTGTTTATTTAGCTTTCTTATCATCCTGATCTTTTATTTACTAATTGTTGGGTTTTGATCATATTTGCATCCACGGATTGAGAGTCTAAATCGCATTTAGAGTATAAACTGCTCGCTTTTTATTCTTGTTGGGTTTGGTCCTATTTACATCTAAGGATTGAGAGTCCAAATCGCTTTGAGAGCCGAAACTGTGTGTTTTTCATTTATTGCTTATTTGGACCTCTGTCTATTTTTTAAACTATTCAAGTTATATACCTTATATATTTATTTATTTATTTATTTGGGGCCATCGTCACCTATCCTGTAATCACAGGATTTTCCACATTTATCCTGTAGTTACAGGATTCTTTTTGCACTTTGTCACTTTAATATCATCAAGATTTGCTCCTTAAACTGTGTATGTTTAGGAGTTTATATTTTTAGAACACTTTGTTACAATTGTTTTATCATTTATTATTCGTTATTTTTAATTGTTTATTTTTTGGTACACTATATTTAGACTTTTGTTGCGCCCCCTTAGTGCACTTTTTTCACTTCCACCTAAGATTATCCTGTATCTGTATCTATTCTTCCACCTAAGATTATCCTGTACCAGTATCTATTCCTACACCTGAGATTATCCTGTACCGGTATCTATTCCTACACCTGAGATTAGCCTGTACCTGTATCTATTCTTCCACCTGAGATCATCCTGTACCTGTATCTATTCTTCCACCTAAGATTAGCCTGTATCTGTATCTATTCTTACACCTGAGATCATCCTGTACCTGTATCTATTCTTACACCTGAGATTATCCTGTACCTGTATCTAATCTTACACCTGAGATCAACCTGTACCAGTATCTATTCCTACACCTGAGATTATCCTGTATTGGTATCTATTCCTACACCTGAGATTAACCTGTACCTGTGTTTATTCTTACTCCTAAAATTATACTGTTCCTGTATCTATTCTTCCACCTGAGATTATCCTGTACCTTTATCTATTCCTACACCTGAGATTATCCTGTACCTGTATCTATTCTTACACCTGAGATTATCCTGCACCTGTGTCTATTCTTACACCTGAGATTATCCTGCACCTGTGTCTATTCTTACACCTAAGATTATACTGTACCTGTATCTATTCTTACACCTGAGATTAGCCTGTACCTGTATCTATTCCTACACCTGAGATTATCCTGTACCTGTATCTATTCTTCCACCTGAGATTAGCCTGTACCTGTATCTATTCCTACACCTGAGATTATCCTGTACTTGTATCTATTCTTATACCTGAGATTAGCCTGTACCTGTATCTATTCTTACACCTGAGATTATACTGTACCTGTATCTATTCTTCCACCTGAGATTAGCCTGTAACTGGATCTGTTCTTACACCTGAGATTACTCTGTACCTGTATCCATTCTTACACCTGAGATGACCCTGTACCTGTATCTATTCCTACACCTGAAATTGTCTTCACCTGTATCTATTCCTACATCTGAAATTATCTTGTCTATTCTTAAATGTTAGATTATCCTGTACCTGTAAATTTATTTACATCTGAGACTATCTTCTACCTGTGTCTATTCCTACACCTGAGATTATCTTGTACCTGCCTCTATTTTTACACCTGAGATTATCCTGCACCTGTATCTATTCTTACACCTGAGATTATCCTGTACCTGTATCTATTCTTACACCTGAGATTATCCTGTACCTGTATCTATTCTTACACCTGAGATTTATCTTGTACCTGTATCTATTCCTACACCTGAGATTATCCTGTACCTGTATCTATTCCTACACTTGAGATTATTTTGTACTGTACCTGTATCTATTCCTAACCTGAGATTATCCTTTACCTGTGACTATTCTTACACCTGAGATTATCCTGTACCTGTATCTGTCAGTTCTATTCTTATAGCTGGGATTATCCTGTATCTGTATCTATTCATACACCTGATATTATTCTGTATCTGTATCTATTCTTATACCTGATATTATTCTGTATCTGTATCTGTATCTATTCCTACACCTAATGTTACACCTCAGATGACCCTATTACCCTGTACCTGTATCTATTTTTACAACGGAGATTATCCTGTACCTGTCTCTATTCCTACATCTGAAAATTATCCCGTACCTGTTTCTATTCCTACACCTTATATTATCCTGTCCCTGTATCTATTATAACTAAGATTATCCTGTACCTGTATCTTCTCTTACATTTGAGATCATCCTGTACCTATATCTATTCTTACACCTGATATTATCCTATACTTGTATCTATTCTTACACCTGAGATTATCCTGTACCTGTATCTATTCTTATACCTGTGATTATCCTGTACCTGTATCTATTCTCACACCTGAGATTATCCTGTATCTGTATCTATTCCTACACCTGAGGTAATCCTGTACCTGTAGCTACTCCTACATCTGAGATCATCCTGTACCTGTGCCCAGTCTAACACCTGAGATCATCTTTTACCTGTATCTATTCTTACACCTGAGATGTTCTTGTACCTGTATCTACTAATAAACCTGAGATTATCCTATACTTGTTTCTATTCTTACACCTGTGATTATCCTGTACCTGTAACTATCCTTATACCTAAAATGACCCTTTACCTGTTTCTATTCTTACACCTGAGATGACCATGTATCTGTATCTATTCTTATACCTGAGATTACCCTTTACCTGTATATATTGCTGCACCTGAGATTATCCTGTACCTGTATCTATTCTTACACCTGTAATTATCCTGTACCCGTATCTATTCTCACACCTGAGATTATCCTGTACCTGTATCTATTCTTACACCTGTAATTATCCTGTACCTGTATCTAATCCTACACTTGAGATTATCCTGTACCTGTAGCTACTCCTACATCTGAGATCCTCCTGTACCTGTGCCCAGTCTAACACCTGAGATCATCTTTTACCTGTATCTATTCTTACACCTGAGATTATCCTGTACCTGTATCTAATACTAAACCTGAGATCATCCTGTACTTGTATCTATTCTTATACCTGATATTAACATGTACCTGCATTTATTCTTACACCTGAGATCATCTTGTACCGGTATCTATTCTTATACCTGATATTAACATGTACCTGCATTTATTCTTACACCTGAGATCATCTTGTACCGGTATCTATTCTTATACCTGATATTAACATGTACCTGCATTTATTCTTACACCTGAGATCATCTTGTACCGGTATCTATTCTTATACCTGATATTAACATGTACCTGCATTTATTCTTACACCTGAGATCATCTTGTACCGGTATCTATTCTTATACCTGATATTAACATGTACCTGCATTTATTCTTACACCTGAGATCATCTTGTACCGGTATCTATTCTTATACCTGATATTAACATGTACCTGCATTTATTCTTACACCTGAGATCATCTTGTACCGGTATCTATTCTTATACCTGATATTAACATGTACCTGCATTTATTCTTACACCTGAGATCATCTTGTACCGGTATCTATTCTTATACCTGATATTAACATGTACCTGCATTTATTCTTACACCTGAGATCATCTTGTACCGGTATCTATTCTTATACCTGATATTAACATGTACCTGCATTTATTCTTACACCTGAGATCATCTTGTACCGGTATCTATTCTTATACCTGATATTAACATGTACCTGCATTTATTCTTACACCTGAGATCATCTTGTACCGGTATCTATTCTTATACCTGATATTAACATGTACCTGCATTTATTCTTACACCTGAGATCATCTTGTACCGGTATCTATTCTTATACCTGATATTAACATGTACCTGCATTTATTCTTACACCTGAGATCATCTTGTACCGGTATCTATTCTTATACCTGATATTAACATGTACCTGCATTTATTCTTACACCTGAGATCATCTTGTACCGGTATCTATTCTTATACCTGATATTAACATGTACCTGCATTTATTCTTACACCTGAGATCATCTTGTACCGGTATCTATTCTTATACCTGATATTAACATGTACCTGCATTTATTCTTACACCTGAGATCATCTTGTACCGGTATCTATTCTTATACCTGATATTAACATGTACCTGCATTTATTCTTACACCTGAGATCATCTTGTACCGGTATCTATTCTTATACCTGATATTAACATGTACCTGCATTTATTCTTACACCTGAGATCATCTTGTACCGGTATCTATTCTTATACCTGATATTAACATGTACCTGCATTTATTCTTACACCTGAGATCATCTTGTACCGGTATCTATTCTTATACCTGATATTAACATGTACCTGCATTTATTCTTACACCTGAGATCATCTTGTACCGGTATCTATTCTTATACCTGATATTAACATGTACCTGCATTTATTCTTACACCTGAGATCATCTTGTACCGGTATCTATTCTTATACCTGATATTAACATGTACCTGCATTTATTCTTACACCTGAGATCATCTTGTACCGGTATCTATTCTTATACCTGATATTAACATGTACCTGCATTTATTCTTACACCTGAGATCATCTTGTACCGGTATCTATTCTTATACCTGATATTAACATGTACCTGCATTTATTCTTACACCTGAGATCATCTTGTACCGGTATCTATTCTTATACCTGATATTAACATGTACCTGCATTTATTCTTACACCTGAGATCATCTTGTACCGGTATCTATTCTTATACCTGATATTAACATGTACCTGCATTTATTCTTACACCTGAGATCATCTTGTACCGGTATCTATTCTTATACCTGATATTAACATGTACCTGCATTTATTCTTACACCTGAGATCATCTTGTACCGGTATCTATTCTTATACCTGATATTAACATGTACCTGCATTTATTCTTACACCTGAGATCATCTTGTACCGGTATCTATTCTTATACCTGATATTAACATGTACCTGCATTTATTCTTACACCTGAGATCATCTTGTACCGGTATCTATTCTTATACCTGATATTAACATGTACCTGCATTTATTCTTACACCTGAGATCATCTTGTACCGGTATCTATTCTTATACCTGATATTAACATGTACCTGCATTTATTCTTACACCTGAGATCATCTTGTACCGGTATCTATTCTTATACCTGATATTAACATGTACCTGCATTTATTCTTACACCTGAGATCATCTTGTACCGGTATCTATTCTTATACCTGATATTAACATGTACCTGCATTTATTCTTACACCTGAGATCATCTTGTACCGGTATCTATTCTTATACTGAGCACTGTTCCGGCATGCAGCCTGTGTTACTGAGCACTGTTCTGGCACGCAGCCTGTGTGTTACTGAGCACTGTTCCGGCACGCAGCCTGTGTGTGTTACTGAGCACTGTTCCGGCCTGCAGCCTGTGTGTGTTACTGAGCACTGTTCCAGCATGCAGCCTGTGTTACTGAGCACTGTTCTGGCACGCAGCCTGTGTGTTACTGAGCACTGTTCCGGCACGCAGCCTGTGTGTTACTGAGCACTGTTCCGGCACGCAGCCTGTGTTAGTGAGCACTGGGCCTGTCATCGCCTGACAGACCGCTCCGTCACCAGCGGGTATTGGGAATTACACCCCTGATATCACTATATCGCTGATCATTATCATTCTCTATACAGAAGGGCTCTGCTTCTATAATGCTGATTGATAACATTTCTCTTACATTGGAACATGCTGAAACTGTATAGAAACCAGAGAATAATTACATAAATGACAGCAGAATGTATGGAAACCACTATTTATTAACAGGATTTTATATGGCGCCATCAGATTACATATTAACAATCAGCAGTGTCACTACCAGGACTGAGAGGATATTACTATGGAGAGACAGTGTATATGGTAACAGTGCTAAGTGTTGTGTATGATCAGTCACACAGCAGTGTCACTACCAGGACTGAGGGGATATTACTATGGAGAGACAGGGTGTATGGTAACAGTGCGCAGTGCTGTGTATGTAGTTTTCCAATGCATTGGTGGAGTGTGAAGATCTGTTATTGCTATCATCTTACAATAATGTCATTTGATTTTCATACGACTCATTTTTCAGTGCTAAACGGAATACCTTTTTAGATAATTTAAATAATTTTTAGATGTATATAAACCAGGCTTAAATATATATTGTATGTGGGGCTTGAAGGACAGTTCCATTCTCTCCCTTTCCTGCCCCCCTCCCCTTCTCACCTGTTCTTTCTCACTCGTCTCTTCTCACCTGCCTCTTCTGTCCTCTCTTTTCTCACCTGCCTCTTCTGTCCTCTCCCTTCTCACCTGCCTCTTCTATCCTGTCCCTTCTCACCTGTCTGTTCTGTCCGCTCCCTTCTGCCCTCTCCCTTCTCACTTGTTTCTTCTGTCCTCTCCCTTCTCACCTGTCCCTTCTGTCCTCTCCCTTCTCACCTGTCCCTTTTGTCCTCTCCCTTCTCACCTGTCCCTTCTGCCCTCTCCTTTCTCACTTGTTTCTTCTGTCCTCTCCTTTCTCACCTGCCTCTTCTGTCCTCTCCTTTCTCACTTGTCCATTCTGTCCTTTCCCTTCTCACCTGTCTCATCTTCCCTCTCCCTTCACACTTGTTTCTTCTGTCCTCTCCCTTCTCACCTGTTCCATCTCACCTGCCTCTTCTGTCCTCTCCCTTCTCACCTTTCCCTTCTGTCCTCTTCTTTCTCACCTGTCTCTTCTATCCTATCCCTTCTCATTAGTTTCTTCTATCCTCTGCCTTCTCATCTGTCTCTTCTATCCTCTCCATTCTCACCTGTCCCTTCTGTCCTCTTCCATCTCACCTGTCCCTTCTGTCCTTTCCCTTCTCACCTGTCCCATCTTACCTCTCCCTTCTCACTTGTTTCTTCTGTCCTCTACCTTCTCATCTGTCTTTTTGATCCTGTCCCTTCTCACCAGTCTCTTCTGTCCTCTCCCTTCTCACCTGTCCCATCTCACCTGTTTCTTCTGTCCTCTCCCTTCTCCCTTGTTTCTTCTGTCCTCTCCCTTCTCACCTGCCTCTTCTGTTCTCTCCTTTCTCACCTATCCCTTCTGTCCTCTCCCTTCTCACCTCTCTCATCTGACCTGTCCCATCTTACCTCTCCCTTCTCTCTTTTTTCTTCTGTCCTCTCCCTTCTCACCTGTCTTTTTGATCCTCTCCCTTCTCACCTGTCTCTTCTGTCCTCTCCCTTCTCACCTGTCCCATCTCACCTGTCCCTTCTGCCCTCTCCCTTCTCACTTGTTTCTTCTGTCCTCTCCCTTCTCACCTGCCTCTTCTGTTCTCTCCCTTCTCACCTGTCTCATCTCACCTGTCCTTTCTGCCCACTCCCTTCTCACTTGTTTCTTCTGTCCTCTCCCTTCTCACCTGTTCCATCTCACCTTCCCCTTCTCACCTGTCTCTTCTGTCCTTTCCCTTCTCACTTGTCCCTTTTGTCATCTTCCTTCTCAGCAGTCCCTTCTCACCTGCCCCTTCTCTCCTCTCCCTTCTCATCTGCCTCTCCCTTCTCATCTGTCTCTTCTATCCTCTCCCTTCTCACCTGTCCCTTTTGTCCTCTCCCTTCTCATGTGTCCCTTCTGTTCTCTCCCTTCTCACCTGTCCCTTCTGCCCTCTCCCTTCTCACTTGTTTCTTCTGTCCTCTCCCTTCTCACCTGCCTCTTCTGTCCTCTCCTTTCTCACTTGTCCATTCTGTCCTTTCCCTTCTCACCTGTCTCATCTTCCCTCTCCCTTCACACTTGTTTCTTCTGTCCTCTCCCTTCTCACCTGTTCCATCTCACCTGCCTCTTCTTTCCTCTCCATTCTCACCTGTTGCTACTGTCCTCTCCCTTCTCACCTGTCCCTTCTGTCCTCTCCCTTCTCATCTTTCTCTTCTGTCCTCTCCCTTCTCACCTGTCTCTTCTGTCCTCTCCCTTCTCACCTGTCCCTACTGTCCTCTTCCTTCTCACCTGTCTCTTCTATTCTCTACCTTCTCACCTGTCCCTTCTGTCCCCTCCTTTCTCACCTTTCTCTTCTGTCCTCCCCCTTCTCACCTGTCCTCTCCCTTCTCACCTTTCCCTTCTGTCCTCTTCTTTCTCACCTGTCTCTTCTGTCCTCTCCTTTCTCACCTGTCTCTTCTGTCCTATCCCTTCTCATTAGTTTCTTCTATCCTCTCCATTCTCACTTGTCCCTTCTGTCCTGTTCCATCTCACCTGTCCCTTCTGTCCTTTCCCTTCTCACCTGTCCCATCTTACCTCTCCCTTCTCACTTGTTTCTTCTGTCCTTTCCCTTCTCACCTGTCCCATCTTACCTCTCCCTTCTCACTTGTTTCTTCTGTCCTCTCCCTTCTCACCTGCCTCTTCTGTTCTATCCTTTCTCACCTATGCCTTCTGTCCTCTCCCTTCTCACCTGTCTCCTCTCACCTGTCCCATCTTACCTCTCCATTCTCACTTGTTTCTTCTGTCCTCTCCCTTCTCACCTGTCTTTTTGATCCTCTCCCTTCTCACCTGTCTCTTCTGTCCTCTCCCTTCTCACCTGTCCCTTCTGCCCTCTCCCTTCTCACTTGTTTCTTCTGTCCTCTCCCTTCTCACCTGTCCCATCTCACCTGCCCCTTCTCACCTGTCTCTTCTGTCCTTTCCCTTCTCACTTGTCCCTTTTGTCATCTTCCTTCTCAGCAGTCCCTTCTCACCTGCCTCTTCTGTCCTCTCCCTTCTCACCTCTCCCATCTTACCTCTCCCTTCTCATCTGTCTGTTCTGCCCTCTCCCTTCTCACCTGTCCTTCTGTCCTCTCCCTTCTCACCTGTCTCTTCTGTCCTCTCCCTTCACACTTGTTCCTTCTTATCTGCCTCTTCTGTCTTCTCCCTTCTCATCTGTCTATTCTGCACTCTCCCTTCTCACCTGTCCTTCTGTCCTCTCCCTTCTCACCTGTTCCTTCTGTCCTCTCCCTTCTCACCTGTCTCTTCTGTCCTCTCCCTTTTCACCTGTCTCTTCTCATCTGTCTCTTCTGTCCTCTCCCTTCTCACCTATCTCTTCTGTCCTCTCCCTTATCACCTGTCTTTTCTCTCCTCTTCTTTCTCACCTGTCTCTTCTGTCCTCTCCCTTCTCACCTGTCCCTTCTGTCCTCTCCCTTTTCACCTGTCCCTTCTCAACTGTCCCTTCTGTCCTCTCCCTTCTCACCTGTCCCTTCTGTCCTCTCCCTTCTCACCTGTCTCTTCTGTCCTCTCGCTTCTCACCAGTCTCTTCTGTCCACTCGCTTCTCACCTGTCTCTTCTGTCCTCTCCCTTCTCACCTGTCTCTTCTGTCCTCTCCCTTTTCACCTGTCCCTTCTGTCCTGTCCCTTCTCAACTGTTCCTTCTGTCCTCTCCCTTCTCACCTGTCCCTTCTCACCTGTCTCTTCTGTCCTCGCCCTTCTCACCTGTCTCTTCTGTCCTCTCGCTTCTCACCTGTCTCTTCTGTCCTCTCGCTTCTCACCTGTCCCTTCTGTCCTCTCCCTTCTCACCTGTCTCTTCTCTCCTCTCCCTTCTCACCTGTCTCTTCTCTCCTCTCCCTTCTCACCTGTCCCTTCTGTCCTCTCCCTTCTCACCTGTCCCTACTGTCCTCTCCCTTCTCATCTATCCCTTCTCACCTGTCCCTTCTGTCCTCTCCCTTCTGACCTGTCCCTTCTGTCCTCTCCCTTCTGACCTGTCCCTTCTGACCTGTCCCTTCTCAGCTATCCCTTCTCACCTGTCCCTTCTGTCCTCTCCATTCTCATCTGTCCCTTCTGTCCTCTCCCTTCTCACCTGTCCTTCTGTCCTCTCCCTTCTCATCTATCCCTTCTCACCTGTCCCTTCTGTCCTCTCCCTTCTCACCCGTCTCTTCTGTTCTCTTCCTTCTCACCTGTCCCTTCCGTCCTCTCCCTTCTCACCTGTCCCTTCTGTCCTCTCCCTTCTCACCTGTCTGTTCTGTCCGCTCCCTTCTGTCCTCTCCCTTTTCACCTGTCTCTTCTGTCCTCTCCCTTCTGACCTGTCCCTTCTGTCCTCTCCCTTCTGACCTCTCCCTTCTGTCCTCTCCCTTCTGTCCTCTCCCTTCTCACCTGTCCCTTCCATCCTCTCCCTTCTCACTTGTCCCTTCTGTCCTCTCCCTTCTCACCTGTCCCTTCTGTCCTCTCCCTTCTCACCTGTCCCTTCTGTCCTCTCCCTTCTCACCTGCCCCAATGTCTTCTTCTGCTTGTCTGTGCGCTGTTTACACGCTGAGATTAAGAAAGACCCTCGTAGCTCCTATAATTAGACGCAGACATTTCACAGGCCTTTCCTGTGCCACTTACACCCCTGGCAAAAAGCAGCGTAAAGTACATGCAGGTTTTTTCTTTAAATAACAACCTCGTAAATAACTTGTAAACCTGTGTTTGTGCGGGAGCTCCATTCGGTAAATTTGGGGTTAAATCAATAAAGGTAACAATGGCGTGTGTGTAATGGGTCCGGGGGGATGTCTGTGAGCTGCTCAAGCACTTCCCTCCATTCCTAAAGGGCCGTATATTTTATAGCGGTGACCATAAAAACTTTATGGGGCATCTCCGGGTGAAAACGTAAGCATAATATTTGGGTACAGCGCATTGCTGACCCCCGGTCTGTGCAACGTGTTAATAAAAGGTCTGTAAGCGTTGGGATAAACAATCAGAGCGTTTTATGGCTGCTGGGTGTGAGGGTAAAACGCTGACATCCTCTGCGACTGCTTCAATCAGCGGCCTTGATAATGGGTGTGGCCCAGCACTCACCTCATAATACAGGGGGGCGTCTTTGGACTTCTTCATCTTTGGATTTCCAAGTCCATGCACCTAATAGAGATACACACAGGAGAGGAGTTCAGAGCTACTGCACATACACTGCATGGGAGGTGCACTGACACACAAAGAAATCCGTTACACACTGTGCACACTGTATGCTCTGGGAAAGCCCATTGTGACCGGTCACCTGCCTCTGTATAATACTGTGTTACTTGTACCTGTTCCAGGATCCCGTCCCATGACACCACGCTGAAGAGCCTGCGCTGGGGTAAACACACCGCCTGGGACAGCGCCCTAGTGTGTACTTCATCCTCCTGCTGGTTCTCCACCACAAATGCGATGCTGACCTTCCATGTGTCCTGGAATACAGAGAACATACATGATCCACAGGCCATGACACGGCTCCTGTGAGTAGTAATAGTAACAGTGGAGGAATGGAGATGTAGAAGTGGAGATATGGAGATGTAAAAGTGGTGGTATGGAGGTGTAGAAGTGGTGGTATGGAGATGTAGAAGTGGTGGTATAGAGGTGTAGAAGTGGTGGTAGGGAGGTGTAGAAGTGGTGGTCTGGAGATGTAGAAGTGGTGGAATGCACATGTAGAAGTCGTGGTATAGA
>WWET01009869.1:0-23830 GCA_011038615.1 Limnodynastes dumerilii
CTCCCTGGGTCCTTTCTCAAAGTCCGTGTGGTGACCTGAAGATTCCTGGCTTTATACTGGGCGCATGTGATAGAGCGGTTGTTCCTCCTCCAGCACTGAGAGATGATGTCATCAGCGGTGATCGACGACGGGGATTTAAAACTATTGGCACTTCCAAATAACTTATTTAAAGCAGTTTGTGTGTATACATACAACAAGGGGAAATAAACAAATACTCTACACGAGAGGGATGTGATTTTCATGTAAAGAATATATAACGTCCGTTATGGGGGTTGTCATGGTGACAGAAATGCTGTGGATACCAATACAATTTGCTGGGAATGTGAATAGGATTTACACAGATACGGGGGACAGGGAATCAAATTACAAATAAGTATCCATATTTAAGATTAATGGAAACCCATCCAGAATTACAGACAATAAACAATGGGACATATAGTTACATGAGTTATATACTTAATAATGTAGTGTCCATAGTATAAACTGTCATCGTGACGGACAGTGTGTGGATCAGGCAACAAATCAATATTGGTAGTGAAAGAATGAAAAAGGATTGCTTTATACCTTTTAAGTGCTTGTGTGATGATAATAAACCTTAGAATATCTGATTAAACATATAATATATAAATCAAAATGTAGTGAATGTGAGGGTGTGGGGAAAAGGGAAATGTGTGGAACAAAATGAAATACATAATAAACATACAAGTGAACTTAAGGAATGGGAATGGGGATTGAGTTCTCAAATATAAGGCTATATTACTCAATATCAATAGGATAAAATCAATTAAAAAATAATGATAAAAATAATAGTAAAAAATAAAAATAAAAATAAAATAAAATAAAATATCTAATAATATTGAGCAAGAAAGTGATTAAATAACGTCCTTAATGGTGGGACTATATGATGTTATAAAAACAATGACAATTACAGTTAAATATGGGTAAAGAAGTTAAGAAGACATGCAAATAAGATAAATACCTTATAAATGAGTGATATAAGGTCTTAAAAATTGCCCATTTTATAAGGATAAAAGATGACCTGCTTAAAACTAAGGGTCATATAGGGAAGTAATGTGTCGACTTATCAGTTTCTGAATAAGATAAAGTACAACTAGAGAGGACCATACCATGTAAGTGATGTGTCCTAATTTAAATAAATGGTAATCTATCTATTCTAAAATCATGGATGATTAAAATGAAAAAGGGAAGGTATCTGATTAAGATAAATTACAACTAAAGAGGACCATACCGTATAAGTGCTGTATCCTAATCTATATAAATGTAAATATATCTTTTTAAATGAATGATAAAAAGGGGAGTAAGTAAAATGCCGATAAAATCACAATAAAATGGACTAAAAACCGGCATATTGCCTACCCTTTATAAAATGGACTAAAAACCGGCATATTGCCTACCCTTTATGATAATGAAGTAATAAGGAGGATATCGGAGTAGAAGGGGGAGGTGGAAAAGGTGATACACTAGGTAGAGGAAGTGCGGGTGACTACAAATGACATACAGTACCTGGTGTTCCCAGGGGGTCTTCCCACTTGGTACTGACCTGGCCCAGTGGGTTTCGCTTCCGAGTTCGGAATGGAATCAGGCACTGTCCCAGTGGTAGGACTGTAAGGTAAGTAAAAAAAACCCATATGCAATCCCAATATCTACCCAGGTTCACTTACCATTCTCCTGTGAATTCAGATGAACCACTTCAACTCGAATTCTTGATTTAATCCGTTGGGAATTAGGGTATCCAATTCGAAAATATATTTCATCTCAGCTTTAGCTAGAGCGGGTACGTGGTCTCCCTTTCTCCAATGTCCTTTAACTTGGCAGATACCGGAAAAAGATGTTAAGAATGAGGTATCGCAGTTGTGTACCTCTTTGAAGTGTGCAGAGACCGCATGTGTGGAGACTCCTTTCCTGATATTTCTCAAATGTTCAGCCCAACGGACTTTTAATGGTCTAGTGGTACGTCCTATGTATTGTTTATTACAGGCACATTGTAGTATATAAATACAAGAGCTGGAATTACATGTGATGAACTGGTGAATTTTTACATTTTTGTTGTTGCTATTAGAAGTAATATATTCAACTTTTTTAGTGGATGCGCCCTGGGGACAGTTGCGACACATAAGACATTGACCGCATCTGAAAAAACCTTTGCTTCTAATGTTACTCAATGGTCGTTTTTCTTCATAGGTGGATCTAACTATTTTGTTCTTAATGTTAGGGGCTTTTCTATATATGAAGTTGGGTTGGTCGCTGATTATATTGGCTAAATCGGGGTCTCTCTTTAAAATGCCCCAATGTTTTCTGATGATGCGCTCTATGGCCTTATAATCTGAGCTATATTGGGTAATGAAAGGGACGTTAGATGAAAAATCCTCATTTTTATTTTTCTCTTTTCTATGTAAGAGGGTGGTTCTATCTGTCCTATTCACTTCATCGATGGCTTGATTTAACATGTCTTCTTCATAACCTTTATATTTAAATTGTGCTTTTTTCTTATTTATGTGTTCTATTCCCATATTATCATTTGTGCAATTTCTCTTTATTCTTAGGAATTGTCCTTTTGGGATATTCCTAATCCAATTGCTATGGTGGTTGCTTGTAACGGGAATGTGGGAGTTTGTGTCCGTCTCTTTGATAAAATTCTGGGTGTTTATGGAACCGTTTTCTATATATATTTCTAAATCAAGAAAATGGACTTTATCCTCACTAACATCAAAAGTCAAAGAGATACCCAAATTATTACAATTCAAATTTTGGCAAAAGATATTAAGATCCTCATTACTTCCCCCCCAAATGAAAAAAACGTCNCAAGAATCTGATCTTCCCAATTAGCTAGGAAGATGTTAGCATAGCAAGGAGCGAACCTGGTGCCCATAGCGGTCCCTCTTTGTTGGAGATAAAAGTGGCCATTAAAATTAAAATAATTATTAGATAGTATGAAATTAATACCCTCTAATGTAAACAGCTTCTTTTCCTCACTGGCATCAGAGTGTTTCAAATATTCCTCCACTGCTTTAATGCCATCAGAGTGCGCTATTATTGTATACAGTGAAGATACATCTGATGTCACTAATTTATATCCCTCTTTCCACTCTGTCTCTTTTAAAATATTAAGAACACTAGTGGTGTCTTGTAGATATGATTTGACATGTTTCATCAGGGGCTGTAGATGTCTGTCAATATAAAACGAGAGATTGGCTGTGAGTGAGCCAGTTCCGGCTACGATGGGCCTGCCGGGAGGTCGTTTAATGTCCTTGTGGACCTTAGGTAAGGTGTATATGACTGGAATAACTGGTTCTTTAACCAATAAGAATTCTTTTTCTTTCTCATTGATGACCTCTTTCTCTAGATATTTCTGAAGAAGTTGGTCTAAATATTTCGTTAGTTTTTTAGTGGGGTCACCTGATATTTTAGTATATGTATTTGTGTCTCTGAGTTGTCTTTCGACTTCCTCTTTATAATCTGTTCTATCAATAATGACGATGCCCCCCCCTTTATCCGCGGGTTTAATAATAATATGGTCATTATTTTTTAATTCTTTGAGGGCAATGATTTCTTCTTTGGATAAATTATTATTCCATGATTTAAACTTCCTCTTATCTCTAATTCTATTTCCCCAATTTTTTAGATCCTCTATTACCATTTTCTCAAAGGACTCTACAAAGTTGCCACGTTTAAATCGGGGAAAAAAAGTGGAGGGATTTTTAAATTCGTTTATAGGTTGGTTTTCATCTTCTATTTTGTCTTTAAAGAATTTTTTTAAGGTCATTTTTCCAATAAACTTCTGTATATCTACAAAAGTATTAAATTTGTTACACTGATTAGTGGGGGCAAATTTGAGTCCTTTTTGGAGGAGGGATGTTTCCGCCTGGGATAATACATGGCTGCTAAGATTAAATATTTTGGTTTCTAAATCATCCTTGTTATTTTTGGATGTATTGGAAGTTAGAGAGGAATTGATTTTAGATGCAAGGCGTGTTTTTTTCACATATGCTTGATGTCTAGCTTTTTGGTTGCCACCTCTTTTCCCTCTTTTATTCTTCTTTTTACATTCTAGTGTCTTCTTTTTATTTCCGGTCCTAAATCTAAAAAAGACGCATCCAAAAAGGACGCATCTATGTCCATACTTCTTATTTCTTCATATCTATTTTTTGTCTATGGGGGAATCTATCCCTGTGGGGGGAGTTAAAGGATTTATCTCTCCTTCTTTTTTGGGATAAATGATGCCATTGTTGATCTTGGTCACGTCTATGATCACCGTAGTAATTGTCCTTCCTATACCTTCTATCGTAGCTATCCCTATAATCTTTCGGATCATAGTTCTTATAATTCCTCCCATTATAATAATCATAGTGTCTATCCTGACTCCTTTGGTATTCTCTATGGTTTTCATACTCCCTATGATGCCTTCTATTGTCTTCTTTATCTCCATATCCATTTTTCCTACTGCTACTTCTTCTATGTTCCCTATAATCCTCCCAATATTTGATTTCTCTAGCCTTATCTCTAGAGTGATTTCTAAAATAATAGTCATTTCTATTGAAATGACTAATTCTTAGTCATTCAATTCTTGAAATGAGTAATTCTTTTAAGGTGTTGATTTGTTCCCCAATATGTTTTAGTTGGGCATTTCTGTCTTTAATAATTAATTTCATAAGGGAAATAGAGCAATCTTTGAGGATTATATTCCAGCCGCGTTCAAATTGCTCATCACTGGATTCAAATGATGAGTTTTTTTGAACGATCAGGCCGACAGGGATAATTTCCTCTACTATATATTTCTCTATGGTGTCTGCTTTCCACCAAAGTTTACTTTCTTGTAATAATAATTTTTCCATTTTTCTCATAATGTGTTTAAGGTCCTGATTCTCCCACCCTGACATTTTATCTTCATCTTGTAGTATCTCTATCAGTCTTTCTGACCTTCTATCTCTAATGGAAAACATATTAAAATGAAGGGAAAACTAAGTATATAAGATGAAGCGTAGGGAAAACTAAGTATATGAGATGAAGCGTAATCTAGAGAAATATAGTAAACCTCAATATGAAAATGCGATAACAAAATATATATTTTTCAACATATAAAATATATATAAAATTTGTATAAAACACTGTGAATATTTGCTGCAATATTTCTCCTTGTAGGGACCAATAAAAGGCAATATGAAAAGGAAAAAAAGAGAAAATTTGAGCAAAAAGAATTCTGCTGCTGTTAGAGATACACCAAGGGGGTCCCAACCCCTAAAAATAATAGAAAGACAAGAAAGTGTAGTGTGTACTCTAATCAGCGCTGGATGCACACAGTGGGAAGTGCCAGTAAAAAATACAAATATACAAGAATAAAATATGTAATAATATGCAGATAAATAAAAAATATAAAATATAAATACAAAGTCCAAAATAAGTTGAGAGTAGTAGTGATGATGAAGTTGGTGGTGATACTCCTAAAGTGTACCTGTGCACCCTCCCCCCAGTGGGGGATGAAAAAGGGAGACAGAAAGGAATATGACAAAAAAATGTATTAGTACAAGTAACATACAATCAACTTAAAAATAGAACAGAAGTTCATACCAGGAGATGGAATATATCAGGATGGTGCAAGTGGAGAGCCAAGAAGCTGCTGATGGAAAGGGTACCCGAACGCTCTGGCTGCTACCAAGTTCCGTCACTGACACTGGTAAAAAAGTCCTCTGCTCCGTCCACACCGCTGACCTACGCGTTTCAGACCCTCCCTGGGTCCTTTCTCAAAGTCCGTGCGGTGACCTGAAGATTCCTGGCTTTATACTGGGCGCATGTGATCCATAGAGCGGTTGTTTCTCCTCCAGCGCTTAGAGATGATGTCATCAGTGGTGATCGACAACGGGGAATAAAACTACTGGCACTTCCAAATAACTTATTAAGAACAGTTTGTGTGTATACATACAATAAGAAGAAATAAATAAATATTCCACAAAAGGGGATATGATTTTCATGTAAAAGATATATAACGTCCGTTAAGGGGGTTGTCATGGTGACAGAAATGTTTGTGGATACTAATACAAAGTGCTGGGAATGTGGGTAAAATTTACACAGTTGCAGGGGACAGGGAATCAAATTACGAATAAATTTAGGATTTACAGAGACCCATCCAGAATTGCAGACAATAAATACATGAGTTACATACTCAATGATATAATGTCCATAGTATAAACTGTCATAGTGACGGACAGTATGTAAATCATAACAACGGATCAATATTGGTGGTGAAAAAAGGGAAAAAAATGTCTTTATACATTTTAAGTGCATATGTAATGCTGAAGGATAGTAAGCCTTGGATTACTTAAATAAATAGTATGTGAATCAAGATTAAGTGAATAAAAGGGGGTGTGGAAAGGGGGAGTGGATGATGTGTGGAACAAAGTGAATTACATTATAGACACACAAGTGAATTTAAGAAATGAGAATAGGGATTAAGTTCTCAAATACAGGGCTATATTACTCAATATTATATTAACAATAATCGATAAAGTCAATGAGGTAAAATCAAATAAAAAATAAATAAATGATAAGAAATAAAAAATATTTAAATAAAAATAAATAAATATATAGTCCTTAATGATGGGACTATACCAATGAATCAAACATGATGTTATAAAAACAGTGACAATTACAATTGAATATGGGTAAAAAGGTTATGAAGACATGGAAATAAAATGAATACCTTATAGATGGATGATATGAGGTCTTAAAAATTGCCCCTTCTATAGGGATAAGAGATGACCCGCTCTGAATAAAGGGTCATATAAGGAAGGACTTGTCGGTCTCTGAATAGGATGAAGTACAACTAGAAAGGATCATACCGTGTAAGTGATGTATCCTAATCTAAATAAATTGTGAATCTATCTATGGATGATTAAAATGGAAGAAAAGAAGGTATCCACAAACATTTCTGTCACCATGACAACCCCCTTAACGGACGTTATATATCTTTTACATGAAAATCATATCCCCATTTGTGGAATATTTATTTATTTCTTCTTATTGTATGTATACACACAAACTGTTCTTAATAAGTTATTTGGAAGTGCCAGTAGTTTTAGTCCTCATCTCTAGAGACTATCGACTCTGTTTCAGAAATCTCTCCCGGAATATACGCCCCTTCTTCAGGATCTGAAATATCTGAATGTTCTGATATTGAGGGCCTCGGTCGCTTTTGAGACATAATTTGCATCAAATCTTATTTAGTAACAAAAGATTCTGATAAAGTAGACTTAATAAGTTTGACAATATCCGCCACCTGTGTAGGCTGCAATTGCTGCTGTTTTATTTCACACTGTGAACATGCTGTTTTGGTAGTATCCTCAGGCAATGTAATGTTGCAGAAAGCACACACAGGCAATTTTAATTTTTTCTGTTTATCTTTAGATGCAGAAGACATCCTGCTAGAATCGGATCATATATATATGTATATAATATATATATATAACAAAAGTAGGTGCTCAGAAAACTTTCACATCACAAGTACAATTGGTTTCCAAAAAGTTACGACTTTCCTAATAGTGATTCAACCAATAATAAAAGTTCAAACAGCACTAGGTCAAAAAAACTTCTTCGGTTCTTCATCCCGTGCATAAATTATACCAATATAATAAACAAGAGCCGGGGCACCTCGTAGTTCAATAAAAAAAAATTCTAAAAACACAATCATCGGCACTCAATAGTTATGCATACCGATTGTAATAAAAGCATCAAACATATAAACACCAAACGGTAATAGCTGCAATTCCAGTGGTATGTGCAATGTCTCGTGAGCCTTTATATACTCCCATAATGGGTGCTTATACTGTGAAGTACTCTTTAAAAGAGACCTTCAGCCAATAGGACGCTGATTTTAGAGATACACCCGTTATGGGAGTATATTAAGGCTCAAGAGATGTACTCCTCCAACCCCTGATGAAGTTACAGCAGTGATGAAACATGTATCGGCGGAACTATGTTACACAGGTTAGGCGGCCAGTGGAGGAGGCAGAGCCAGAGGCAGGAATAAGCGACGCCCCTAATATTCAACTTATCCAAACGTTCACTTTCCAAGGCAGAAATTATTCTCCTCAACAAAGGACTAGCATTTGATCCCACCATGGCACATAATGACTTCCAATGTACCTAATGTACATAAGAACAGCACCCCCCTACCCCTAGGCAGGCCCAGGGGTTCCTTCTATTTCCATTTGGCTAGATTTTCATCTTCAGCCAATAGTCCAACAAGACCAGTCCTACCTATGGGGCACCATAAACTTTTTTAACAAAATTAACAGCATAAAGCAACTGCCAAAGACTTGTTTACTGGCTATGATAGACGTAACAAGACTTTATACTTCTATTCCTCATGAAGAAGGACTTGAAGCAGTCAGAGAAGCCATATTACATCAGGCAGACTAGCTTACCGTATTCACAAATGTTAAGAATATACAGGATCACCAGTGATGAGGATAAATGGGAGAACAAGATGAATGACATCACTGAGAAATTTAATGAAAGGGGGTATTCCAGGAGCACATTGCTGCCTCTTACAGACAAGGGACCTGATTCACACTTAAGAATTTTTGTGTTTTTAGGGGCGTATTTTTACGAAGATATATACTGCGCATGCGTTGTTACTTTTTTACGCTATTTACGTTGGACTTGGGAACACAAATGCCGTGATTCAACCTAAAGTCTCTAGGTTCGCAGTAACTTCACCCGAAAGGGGCATGCCATGAATAATTAACACAGCAGATACGAAGACTGGGTGGAGGAAGGCCTTTAAATGACCAAAAGGAGGCGCGGTTATGCAGACACGTTCGTAATTAGACGCCCTACACACACCAATACGAACCTACAGTTAAGGGATCCCTATGGCACTTATAAGTGTCTTAAGAACTTGAAAACCATGGGGGCATGCTGAGGGAGTTGCCTTGCTATTAGTTTTGTTTATTTAAGAACCTAAAGTGTGAAGCAGGTCCAAGGTGAGAAACATCCCAAGGCAGGACACACTGAAACTAAAAATTCAATCTACCAAGCAAGTTTTACCATGGGTACAAACCTATGATATGATTATAAAAATAAACAATTGGCCAAAAAAATGTGGTCCATCATATGTAAGGATCCAAACCTACAAAGCTTGCGTGATGTCAAACTGTTGTTGAATTACTGCCAAGGCAAACATTTAAAGGACTTTTGGTTTGCATGGACATTACAGAATATAAAACGATTTATCATAAAAAGGATGTTTTACTTGTACCAACTGCATCACATGCCGGTATTTAATTGCAGGCAGCACATTTGTAGACCCCACACAAACGAACAGTATCAAATCAGACATCATGTAACATTTTCAACTACTCATGTAATATTTATAATAATCTGTCCTTGCGGATTGTATTACGTGGGTAAAACCATACGTCAGTTTAAGGAGTGTTTAGCTTAGCATTCATGTCCTGTTTACGTGCCGTGCTGTTGTAATATGGTTTTTAGTACACATTTGATTGCTCACAAACTATACAATCTGTTCAGCGTTGGAGTAATTTTTTACTCAATTCTTTGTTTACAGGGGTTGCCAGGTCACAGCAGGCGGGCTCCAGTGACATAATTTCTGGTTTCTTGCCAGGCGCGCACCGGACCATCATTAATTCTTGTATAGAACATTTAGACAGCAGATGTAATTAGCATTGTGAAAAAGAAATGTGAATTATATATTAAATATAATTGATATGTAAAAAAGTATAACTGACTCCCAGCATTCTAGAAAAATATGCCAAAACTGTACTCGCAACAAGCAACAATAAATATGTAACTTCAGCTTAAAATGACATTTTCCACAAATTGTTGTAGACCTTTATTATATCTGGAATCTGAATTTGACTAGACAGCTACATATACATAAGCTAGTCTTTAAGACCGCATATACACAATCTACGTAACGAAAAGATACGTAGATTGCATAAAAAATTACTACGCATGCGCTGTATCACATTTCGGTAAACACTGGACGTATATGCAATACGTCCGGTGGTCTGAATACGGGCCTTTTTTATTTTCCAACTCTAAATCATGGCCACAGTCTGTAATCATTAACGAGAGAAGGAAATTACAAGGAAAATTTGTGTTCTTTTTAGATTTTCTCTATCACTGCATATTTCTATCTAAGAGAGTCTCTGTGCTAGATAAATCACTGCTTACTCCAACACCGGGGTTTCTTTTACTTGACATCACCATCTTTTATGTCAGGAGAATTTAGTAAACAGAGAAGAGCTTCAAGATTTTAACCACCAAAGACAGGTAATTAATTGTACATGTCATGGGCAATTCCTAGCTAGGGATATTGATTTTCCATAAGGAGAAAAACATCACTGTGGACCCCTGGATTCCTTCTCTTCTTTCACAGGTAAAGAGTGCTGTGCTATTAAATAAAATGTTTCAACCAATAAATCCATATTAGGTTGAACTTGATGGACTAGTACCTTTTATCAACCTCATTAACTAAATTACTATGTTACTCTGTTACTATATTCATAAATGATATTATGACCCATATATGTGAACTATAGATACCAATTCCTAGAGAAAAAGCTATAAAAAATTTTAAAAAAATCTGGGTCACGTAAAGGTCTAAAATATCCAAATTTAAAGAAGCAGTTAAGAAGTAACTTGTGTTTTGTAGTCAGCAAATAACAGACCATGTTCTATTTTTGAAGTCTAAGGACAACATTTTTGGCATTTTTTTGACAGATTTTAAATTTTCAAGCCAGTCCTTTTGAAAGTGCTCGTCCGAGTTTTGCAATGCCAAAAATATAAATTAATAGTAAATGTTTTGCAGAGCTGTCATTGAAACAATGGGCAAAAAATTGCTGGTAGTAAGTGGTAATTTTTTATTAAATCGCAATTCACCACTGCAAATAAAAGCAGAGACATTGTGCAAAAAATGATAAAACATATTGCACAAAAAGAATGTCTGCCATGCACATGGGTGACAGGGCATACTGTCATGTGTGAAACAACAACATGCCTTACATAGAAACATAGAAACATAAAAACATAAAAAGTGACGGCAGATAAGAGCAACATGGCCCATCCAGTCTGCACAGTTGTTTATTGAAAACTATATTGACCCTAGACCCTATTTATTCTCAATTTAGTTTGAAATTTAAGATATCATTATATTTATCCCAAGCATGTTTAAACTGTTCTACTGTGTTAGCCTCAACCACCTCAGATGGAAGGTTATTCCACTTATCTATCACCCCTTTAGTGAAGTAATTTTTTCCACACATTTCCTCTAAATCTACTACCCTCCAGTTTATATTCATGACCTTGTGTTCTATTACACCTCTTCCTTTGAAAAATGCCACCCTCCTTTAGACGGTCACAACCCTTGATATATTTGAAAGCTTCATTCATATTCCCCCTCTCCTTTCTCTGCTCCAACCTATACATATGCTTAGTTCCTCTAGCCTTTCTTGGTATGTTTTGTGACAAAGGCCGTGGAATATATTAGTTGCTCTTCTTTGCACAGTCTCTAATGTATTTATGTCTTTCTGGAGATATTTCCTCCAGAACTGAACATGGTATTCTAGGTGAGGTCGTACCAATGATCTATAAAGGGGCATCACTACTTCTGTCTTTCTGCTACTAATTCCTCTCCCTCTGCAACCAAGTTTCTGACTTGCTTTTCTCATTGCTTTGTTTACATTGTTTGGTTACCTTTAAGGCACATGAACTAATGACTAATAGATCCCTTTCTTCCTTAGTAGTTTCTAATGTAGTGCCATTAATAATATTTTGAGGTTTTGGGTTTTTGTGCCCCAATTGCATGATTTTGCATTTTTTGCTATTAAACTGCAGTGGACACACTCTTGACCCTTCCTCCAGTCTACCAAGATCATCCCTCAGTTTGTGTACCCCTCCCGGCGTGTCTACCGTGTGACATATCTTTATATCATCTGCAAAAAGGCATATTTTCCCCTCTATACCACATGCAATATTACCTATAAAGATATTAAATAGCACTGGTCCAAGTACAGAACCCTGGGGTACTCCACTGGTTACATTACCCTCTTTAAAAGTGATCCCATTTACTACAACCCTCTGTTGTCTAACCTGTAACCAAGATCAATCCATGCAACTATCTTTAAGTCCAATCCTAAAGTTTCAAGCTTATTTTATCCTATAGAGTGTAAGCTTGTGAGAAGGGCCTTCTTACCCAAAAAGTCTGTTTGTTATTACCCAGTCTTGTTTATACTGATTGTTAAATTGTAAAGTGCTACGTAATTTGTGGGTGCTATATAAAAACCAAAATTCAATAAGATTTGTTTGACATGATCTTCTCCCAGTGAATCCATACTCCTTGGGATTTACTGGATTTAAGAAACTGTACAATTTGTTACTTTATCAGTGTTTCCATCAATTTCTACTACTGATGTTAGACTCACTTGTCGGTAATTTGACGCTTCTTCCCTACTTCCACTTTTATGCAGAGGGTCGACATTTGCTATTTTCCAGTCCTCTAGAATCATCCCTGTTATTAGAGACTGGTTGAATAATTCAAGTAATGGGTTTGCCAGAATCTCTCTCAGCTCTTTTAATATCCTCGGATGTATCCTATCTGGTCCCATTGATTTGTCCACTTTGAACTTTGAAAGTTCTTTTAATACTTACTCCTCAGTGAAAGTAGCAGTAATTGCCCCCATTGTATTAATAGGCTTCCCATTTAAAAGTGGACCTTTCCCCACAGAAATACTTGTTAAAATGATCTGTCATAGCCCTTTCATCCTCAACAAGAATCCCACTCTCCGTTTTGAGCCTAACTATACCGTCTTTAGTTTTTCGCCTTTCATTTATATACCTAAAAAAAGTTTTTTTTCCTTTTCGTACCAATTGCACCAGTATTTCCTCAGTTTGAGCCTTGTTACCCTGTCTGCTAGGGTCAAAGGGCCAGATCCAGAGCTACATCTCCATTATGTTTCAAGACGTAGCGTATTTACGCTAGCATATTTACTATGCACTCCCCTAGGCACTCCCCTCTGCCATACATACTTTTGCAGTTTTATGCTTGCCAAACCCTACCTTAACTTTTCAAAGTGTAACTACTGACATACATACAGGCAGCATGTACGTAACTGCCTAAGCACACCCAGACTGTTGGATTTAAATGCCTCTCCCACCTCTGAAGCGTAATTATGGGTGTCATATGGCTGGCACACCCCTTCGTTCGTAGCTACACAGTTGATACTAGGCTGGTATGTATGTTCAGAATTACGTGGCGTAACATCTGCCGTGTGCATGCGCAGTACATACCAAATTGCGTTTTTACATCACTGGCTAGCGTACTCAATTGAATTAAATCATAGGTTTGAACTTCAATGGTTCTTATAAATAGGTTCACTTTTAAGGTTTTACGAGTATATTGGCACAATATTTATTTGTATTTTTTATCTTTTAGACAACATTCATTGGAAATTGAGCAGAATCCAATTGGGAGATTCAGAGGGACAGACAACTGGAAGTGAGTACCTGTAGTCATACCACCCAGGCCATGCCCAGATCTGTCTGATCTTGGAAGCTAAGGGGGGTAGGGCATGGCCAGTACTGGGTTGTGGGACCACTTTGGAATACCGAGCAGTGTAAGTGGTGACTCCTTAAAAATTGGTTGGTAAAACAGGAAATTAATCCTCCCTATGGGCTCATGTACACTTATTTTGCACATCTGTGATCTTGATTAAGATCAAGACTCAGATTTTAAAAATAACACATTTTTTATCACCTTAAGTTATTGCACTTATGACTTTTTAAATAATATATCACTTAATGTTGGTGAATTCACTAAGATAATGTTAATATTTGAATCACTATATACATATGTTATTATAGGCACATATTTAATTATTATAAAATTCTTACACTATTACACTAATATCAAATACCCACATAATCATGTATTAATTCAATCCCTTTTGATCTGGAAGAACTAATAGAATGACCCTCTTATATTTAAAATTTTATTTTACTCAGTTATTGTAGTCACTGATATTATAAATCATATATTATATATTTTTTACATATTATATATTTTTTTATTCAGTACTGATCCAGGAATATGTGGATTTTTATTGGATTGTCTACTAATGATTATACAGATGAGGAGGATATTAATTGATTATATTTCTGGTGATGAAATAATAAGGGAAAGGTAGTTTGGACCGACTATGGTCATCAATTGTTTATTTTCCACTCTGCATTGTTATTTTGTATGGCAACATACTTATAGATGTAGATGAGAACTTATTTATGTATCTATAATGTCTATTTTTTAAACTCATTTTTAACCCAATTTTTTATCTCAATATAACTGTTCCTTTATGACTGTGTTTATTTATAAGGTATTTTTTATATATACTTATATCATGGGAAGCCATTAATGTATGATAAGGTATATTATTAATAGAGTTACTTTGATAGCTTTTAATAATGTATTTTATGTTAGATGAATATGAGTGTGATATTTTGATGGATGATCATTATAAATTATTATTATTATTATTATTATTTTTTATGATAGATGAGGTTAGTTTGGGCTGACGCGTGTCGTCAACTAGTCTTATCATTTTTTATGGAAACCTCAATAGGATATCAAATATATTCACCTTGGATAAGAAAGAAAGACGTTTATATTAAGAATCATTCCGTTGGTATTATTTTGTATTATTTTGTATTAACGTGTTTTATTGATTTGTATGGAAATAAAATTCGGTCGATGAAAGTGTTAAAGGAGGGTTCTGTTGTGTCACAGATGGAAGTTTGTACAGTCACAGGTCTGCTGAATGGATATTCGTGATAGACAAGATCATGGGGCTGAATGAGGACTGTTGAAGTGGAAGACATACTGTATTCACACATCCAGCACAGACAAGTTTCGGGAGATTCCCTTTCTCAAAAGTGATGTCAGATGTCAGATGCCAAGGATTTAAATTTAAGATGTAAAAATACATCTATAAATGTAAATAAAAATAAGAATGGTTAATATATATAAAATTAATATGTAACAGACAATTATTTAACGTTAATACTATACGATACTACGATAATAATAGTAGTGTTGCAGGGTGGCATTTGTAGTGTTACAAGCATTTATGGAAATATAGAAATGCACAAATAAATACAAATGGATTAACATGACTTAAAATTAATTATATCTGAAAAACCATTTGTTGCAAGTACACATAATGGGCGATTCGCTATGTGATAGACATTAAAGAATATATCTATCAGTGGGATAGTAAAAAAAGTAAATAAATGAAAATCAAAATTAAATTTAAAATTAAATTTGCATTAATACCAAGGGCCAGATTAACTAAGGGGTGATTAAGATATTAATTTATAATCAATAGAAATGTCTGTCGATTTTTTAAAGGATGAATTGCCATGATTTATCTTAAAAACATGGCAATTTAACTGCAAAAATAACCACTGCTTGTTCACCTTAATAAAAAATAAAAAAATACTTAAGCATTAAATTTTTTATTTAAAAAAACCCTTTGTAATAGCTAAATAAATGTTTCAGCATGCTGCGACCAGTCATTAACCATTAGCATGTTGTTGCTTCTACTACTAGAAGTCACAGTATTCTTATGTGTGACAGGGCATGCTGTGACTTGTACTACCAGAAGCAGCAGCATGCTAAGATGGCAATTGCTCCTGTTCCATGTATTTAGTTAAAAAAAGTGAAATGTCCCCCATAACAATAATGGGGTAGACCCAGAACTACGTATGCGAGTGAATTTACGCTAGCCACTTATTACTTACTGCACATTAGCGCGGCAGATATTACAACATGTATCTCAGAGCGTAAGGACCAGTCACGTATTATAATCATAACTACGTATGAAGGGGCGTGCCAGCCTTACGACACCCGTAATTACACTTCGGAGGCAGGGTGAGGCATTTAAATTGCACAGTATAGGCGTGCTTAGGCACATAAGTAACCATTACAGCCAACAGGAGGTACGCTTGGAAAAGTTAAGGTAGGTTTGGAAAGGGTAAAACGGCTAAAGTACGTACGACCGAGGGAAGTGCCGGGGGGGGGTGCATAGTAAATACGCTACGCTAGGAAACCGAGGGAGGAAGTCTCTGCCTGGCACCTCACAAGCAAGTCACTTAACGCATTTTGGGTAGACTCCCTTTCTCAAAAGTCCTTTTGAGAAAAAGAATGTACCCAAAACGCGTTAAGTGACCCGCTTATTAGGCGCCAGGCAGAGACTTCCTCCCTCGGTATTGCAGTGCTGTATTCTTGAACATTTCCATCTGGTTTTCCGCCGCATTTCACGTCCCGACAGGGCTTCCCTCGGATTACATCCCACACTGTGTGGACCTCCTTTTAATATTTATGCTTATTGGTTTATGCTTTTTATATGGATTATATTGTTTACCTTCTATTGTTATTATATACAACATGGTATATTAATATTTATTGATCATCTAAGTTTCGGTATATTTATTCTGACATTCTACAGATTTATCATTCATTCCCCGATATATTGATATTCAAGTGGATTGTATTTGTACAAGGTTATTTTAAGATTATTAATCTTTCTTTTGTTCTTTTTTTTTATGTTATTACATCTATGAGAGCCCATTTAAACAAAAACAACTATTAGGATTCAATGGAGGACTACAGATTTTGAACTTGCACATTTTAACCTGTATGCCGCTTTTATATATATTTTATTAATTTTATAATATTTACTATATTTATTGTTTGTTATATGTTGCACAGTGCTTTCCCAAAATATAAAATCTATTTCTTCGGGTACTTGTTTTATTCTTAGGATTGAGACCCTTTGTATATTTGGATGCTGCAACGGTGCATTTTTAGTGCTTTTAAAGTGGTAGTCAACTATTTTTATAGGTTATTACTACACATCTAGTCTTATCATTAGGCTGAAACTATTTTGTCTGTTTCAGTTTACTCAGGCACCCCACAGAATAACACATATCTACTTGTCTTTAGAGTGTTGGTGACAGTCTTTTGTGGTGTGATATAATTATAACTTATTTACTTATCGTATTTTAAATTATTACAAAGCTAGCTTGATCTTGACCCTTTCCTCAAGAATAATAATCCATTGCATCCTCCTGTTATCTAATCTGCTCCTATCAAAAATACATTGAAGAAGAGTGATATCTAGGTAAACAGAGCTTTCATACATCAAATTGACTTTGTAAATGCTAAATTAGTGGTCAGATAACATTAGAAGAATTTTAAAGAGTAAGCCAACAAATCATATGCAAAAAGAGATTACTTACTTTTTAATTTAACTATAATGATTTGTAATTTGTCATCAAGGGATGTATCATGACAAGTGTTATTAAAACATATTTTAATTTGTACACAATCAATATCTCACTAGCTCATTATAATCTGGAAATTGTGCTGTGCGATCAACATTTCTATTAACTTTTATTGTAAGCCTAAAGTTATTTCAAAGTCTTCATGTATTTAAATATGAGTAGTGCTTGTAATTCCAGTGCTGGTGGTAGTAGTAGCAATGACTAAAAATATATGAAAATAAAATGCTGACAAATAAAATGATAAGAGAGATATTATTACATGCTGCAGGTCCGGCATGTAACGTCCTCACCGGCTCCCACTGCTAAGCAGCCAGAATGCCTCTCGCACTGTGGCGTGCTTTCACTTTACTGGTCCTGGCCGTCACAAAGCAGCCGGGATACTCTCCTATCAGGTTAGGAAAGTTGGTCCAGTGTGTGTCCCCTCATTGGTCGGCCTCCCTGTAAATTGACTGGCAGGTGGTTATAGCATCTGCTGCACTGTGCTTTTTCTTCTTCTTGCCTCTTATCTTGCCTTGCTGCCTTTTGATTGTCGTGTGCCCATTCCTGGTCTTGCCCATTGTTTCTACTGTGTTCCTGCCCATTCCCTGTTCTTTGCCTCTGTCTGTTTGTGGTTGTTTCTTGTGTGCTTGAGTGAGTGTCAGCCCTTGTTCGTTTCTCCATCTGTCTGTTATGATGGTGTTTTGTCACTTGTCACTTTGTCACTGTGGTTTTCTCTCTGTCTGTTTTTTGTGTTCTTACCTGCACTCATATGAGGTATCCATCAGCGAACGCAACCTATCAGTGCCCTGCAGCCCAGCCTGTCCCCACCATCAGGGGCTCCAGTGAACACCAGACTCTGGTTAGACTCTGCACCCTGGTGAGCAGGCTCCTAACAGATTTGCTGGGAAAGTTGTAATCTGACATATAGAAATGCAACAAGGCTTTTCCAGATGACTGATGTTTTACTGGAGACAATCCCTCTTATTTGAAATTAATTTCTCCTCAGTGATTCATTCACCATCAAAGTTTGCAAATAGTATAGTTTTTATCAAAAAGTAAAAAGTTAGATCACACACTCATATTGACTGATAAGGCATCACTAGACGATCCAATTCATCCAAAAGGTGATCAGAAGGGTTTATGTTGGGACATTGTGCAAATGGCAGTGTGTGTTTTATCAATCCATCCTATATATAGCATTAAAAAAGTTATGTACACACCCAATAAATGATGTTTATTTTTTTGCATTAAGAATGTGCGAATCATAGCTGAATGCATAAACATAATACATAAACATAAACATAAACATAAACAAATACTGACCATTACTTGCCATCCATTGCAGTTAAAGAGCTTTTAGGATGGTTGAATTGGTAGTTTGGATTAGTAAAGTGCAGTAAGAATGTCCTGACATGAGGTCATTTTGAACCCATTGTCACCTCTAATGCACCAGGGAAAGAAGAAATAAATACAAAGAAAGGTTTATGAAAGTACATGTATTTTTAAATCCATGATTGCCTTACAGTATGATTCATTACAATCTATCAGTGTGATAACACTTCTAACATGACTCCCACAGTCCTGGTGGTAAATTGCAACTACCATGTTTATTTTATTTTAGAAAAGAAGAAATAGATTTTGAAGGGGTTTTCTTTATATGCATCTTTATGAGATTTGCAGTCATTTTATCTTAATTGCATGCAAATCCAAAGACACAGCTAACCTCTGGATGTATGCAGCATTTATCATCCATTCTGCACAGGAACCGAGCTATGAATGCAAAAGTTGTCCTGTCCGACTTGTTTAATTACAAAATGCAGCCAAATTCTTAAACAAAACCTAGAGGAAAAAAAGTATTAAAAACATCTATCTTTTCTAATGAATCCACAAAAAGCCAGTTAAATGCTATTAGCCTTTGCTGTCATCTATATTTTTTTTTATCACCCTTTATTTTCACCTGTCCTGAGGCACCTGTATTTGAGGTTGCTATGTAAGGTGGCATATACATTTATTATTAGATTTTCATGTTTGCAATTAAGAACGTCTATACTTTACTTTACTTTACTTTACTAACTTAAGCTTCGTATTTCTTTTCCTGTCTACTTCTTGATTCACAAAGTGGTAACTAGTATTAGACTCCCACAGAATATAGGCAAATTAATTCACTCTTTAAGTGCATTTAGAAAATTAATATAAAGAAGAATCTGTAGCACTAAGCAGTTATCAATAAATAAAATTATTATAATCATTTTTTACCACCAGATTGTAGAAAAGCACATACAATAAGTCAATTGAGCATTACAAAATTACACATAACTTATCATATTGCAATTTGGATTAATTATTCACTTATCAATAAAATGCTAATAGCATGCAGTTAACAAGATTTAAAAAAAAAAGTATATTGATAATAAATACTTTGGCTTATTTTGCGCTGTATAGCAGTGGCTTAAATATGAATTGCCTTCATTCACATTGTGGGCTAGATTAACTAAAATCGATTTAGTTTAACTTGCTGGAGATTGTCTGAAATCTCTGGCGAGTTTACTAAAGCAAATTCAGGCTAAAGTCGATTTGCTTTTTAGATACTGTTAGAGGCCGCAGCGTCACTCCAGCGCCACCTCGTAGTCGCCCACGCACCTCGCGCCCCGCTGCCGTCACGTGAGCGGGCCGCATGCTAATTAGCCATGCGGTCCCGATTCCTGCCCGGACTCCGGCAGCGTCCTGGTTGCTTGGCTACAGGTCGCGCGTTCTTCCTCCGTGCTCCCATTGGTGACTCGGCCACGCTCCTTGCTGTTTTTGCTGCGCCACGTTGCTCTGGGAGGCTGGTCCCAGCAGGGCTCTCTCATTGGCCAGTGTTCTATTAAATAGTCGGCGCCTGCACTTCCTGCCCGCCGGTTATAGCTTCTGCTGCCCGTGCTTCTTTCTATTTCTTACCTCTTGTTATTTCTTGCTAGTGATTCTTGAGTGCCCCATCGTTGACCTTCCTCGTTCCTGCTTGTATTCATCGTGTTTCAAGTACCTATCTACTCCTTGTCGTTCACCCCATTTGTGTTAACCCTTCCTCTCCTGTTTGCTTGTTAGTGTATCCCTTCGGGGGTTTTGCTGGTGTGTGTGTGACGTGTGGATCTCCTTGTCAGTTAGTTTGTCTGTCCAGTATTGTCTTGAAGTTAGTCTGTTTGGTGTTTACTGTTGTCTGTTTAGTGCAGTCTCTTCTGTACTACTACACCCACTTTCCTCCTGCCTTTCTCCATTCCCGCTTGGTCCCATTTCCTCTCCCGGGTGCCCTCTAAGGTGTGTATCCTGAAGAAGTCTTACCAGCTCCAGTCTATCCCCACCATTAGGGGCTCTAGCGAACACTCAGACGGACGCAGGCTCTGCATACTGGTGAGTAACCCGTTTCATCTCCCTTCTTGTCTCAGGTCACTCTGGTACTCTAACCGGGTAAAACCAGTGTACCTGAATATTGTGTACTGTAATATTGTGTACCTGGATATAGTGTATCTGCACACCGAGAACTGTGATATTGTGTACCTTAACAGATACCCACCGTAGACTAAATTGCTACAGCGAGTTAAGAAAGGCGGAGCATACAAATCACTGTATTTACTATACAGTGATTTGTAAAATCTCTGTAAACTCGAATTTGACACCGGCAAAAAAATGGAGATGGGTCTGAGTGTCAATTTACTAGAAACCGGCACTCACTTGAGAAAAAAAAACACAATTTATCATAAAATATAAAAAAAAGACAATAAAGTATAAAGCATATGTATTTAATGTAATTAATTTAATTTAATTATATTTGTCAGTTTAGCTGTTGCCATAATTAAATGTTGTCCGTTTATGTCATGTATATTGTCCATTGCTTAGGTAAATCTTTTCTGTGTGTATGTTCTTTATGTATTTGTGTTTCTTTTCAAAATACAAATGATACCGGACCGGATTCAAACCCTCACACATTTTCCATGCGTGCGGGGGTCTGTAATTATGTGGTGCACACCCCCTGTTACTCCCCTTTCGCGTGTGGGCTTTATGGCAGCTTACGCTTCCATAAGCCTGAATTAAGTTCCGTCCGATAGTCTATACACTAGGGTTACTATAGTAACCCTAGCGTAACATCTGGCATGCGCCCTTGCGTGCGTAAGTGACCTCTCCTTATTAAATCTGGATCCGGTCCACTGTAATTATCTACATGAGTATGGGCATGTATAAGTTAATAGTGTTAGTCCTGGTTGGTTAGTATATGTCATGTTGTCCAGTTAATATGTCAGTTTTACTATCCATTCATATAATACAATTCATCTTTGATCTGTAGAAAAACTTTATCTTTAGGCTGTCTTTATACTTCAATCAGTGTTGATTGGAGGGATGAAATGTTCTGTGTCTTCAGTATCTTGCTGAACGCATCTTCTTCTGTGTTGATCCCGCAAAACGGTCCACGCTGATGACTGTGCCTTGGCAAATGACAGCTGATAAATTGGCTCCCTGCTTATAACCTTTTATGAAATTTTTAATCAAAGGTTATAAGTAGGGGACCAATTTAAGTATAGAGACAGCCTAAAGGAAAGAAAGAATATTTATAACATTTATAAAGTTTTTTTATGGATCAAAGATTAATTGCATTATATGAAAGGATACTAAAACTCACATATTAACTGGACAACATGACATATACCAACCAACCGGACTAACGTTATTAACCCTTACATGCCCACACTCATGTAGATAATTACAGTGGGCCGTATTCACAGATCCTTTTGTTTAACGTACGCAATTATACGCATGCATGTTGCAAGGCAACACCCATGAAACTCCCCTCACACGGCCGTATTGTCGGTGACTTCCCCTCCATAGGGCAACCTTAACTGTACGTGTGTATATTACTTCTGTACATGTGTATCTAACTAACCGTGCACTCAAATGTTCATATAAATGTCTCCCTCCACCCACTTTCACATAACTTTGACCGTACGGATTTCAACCATGCCCCTCTGCATGTATGTCCCCAGGTGCGATTCACAAGTCTGTGCCTAATAAACTTACGTGTGTAAATACTATGTTAATTGCATAAATAAAGTTACTACGCATTACGCAAAGTTACTCTGATCCTAAAAATACACACGTTACTCCATGCAAAAATTTATCTGTGAATCCGCTCCAGTATCATTTGTATTTTGAAAACATACACAATTACATAAAGAACATACACACAGAAAAGATTTATCTAAGCAATGGACATTATACATGACAACATTTAATTATGACAACGGCTAAAATTACATATATTATTTAAATGAATTACATTAAATACATATGCCTTATACTTTATTGGTTTCTGGTTACAAATAATAAACATATTATTATCATCTAACTTATGCATGGTGCTGTATGCCATTAACCCTTTGGCATGCTGCGTTATGCATTTTAAACATAAAAATTGTTATGGCCATTATTTTTTTCAAAAAGGGACCATTAACTATGACCACTTTAGCTTAAACTAATGGCGGGTTTTACACTAACTTGCCGTAGCTTAACTAAAATTTGCCATAGTTAAATCTAAGGCCATAGCTGTAGTTTTAAAATTGAGGGGGAAAAACGCCCCATAGTAAATACAGTGATTTAAAAATAAAATCGCTGCCAAACTACAGCGATGGCTGACGATTTTTAGGGGCGATTTAACTCATCTCTTTGTAAATCTGGCCCTGTATGTTTGTTTGTTTTCATTTGATACACAGCCACAATTGTTTACCAGCTGGCTCCTCCTTGGACAAAGTTTTAAATGTATGTATGTATGTATGTATACACATGCTCAAAGTTTAAGTGGAACCGTTAAGAATTGGGACTCAATTTACTAACTTAACTTTCATGCAGTATGTCAAGTTAATTGTATTTACAAACCATGGATTACTATGGAAATTTCTAAATATAGGAACATAAAAAAACCAATAAGTACCTGATAACTCTGGATCATATATCAACATAACTACTTCTGCGTTAACGTGCTGATCTACCTATATACGTGTATACAGTTAAAGGTGAAGATATAGAGATTGGTAAACACAATATCTTGGGTCTCAAATGAGATCGGCATCCTCAAATAACCATTCATGCATACAAGACCTATGTTATTGTCCAACTATGTGTAGTAAGAGAACTACTCACATTAAATTTCACAAAATATGTCAAACGCAGAATATCTACCAACCAATACAGAAACACAAGATACTCCCAAACGTTACCGTCTTAGTCACCTCGTACACTGCAGTTCTTAAGTTGTTTGAAAATATGAATAAACTGCTGATATACTGTATTTTTTTATATATATTTATTTATTTATTATTTATTAACATGTTTTGGTATAGCACTATCAGCTTATATAGTGATTTATAGAGAACATTTCACAATCACATCAGTCCCTGCCTCAATGGAGCTACATACTAATGGGGTGTGGGTCCCCGGTTAGAAAATCCCA
>WWET01009870.1:4471-18320 GCA_011038615.1 Limnodynastes dumerilii
CCATATTAGTCCCATCATGTGTCCAGCTCCCTCCCATATTAGTCCCATCATGTGTCCAGATCCCCCCATATTAGTCCCATCATGTGTCCAGCTCCCTCCCATATTAGTCCCATCATGTGTCCAGATCCCCCCATATTAGTCCCATCATGTGTCCAGCTCCCTCCCATATTAGTCCCATCATGTGTCCAGATCCCCCCATATTAGTCCCATCATGTGTCCAGCTCCCCCCCATATTAGTCCCATCATGTGTCCAGCTCCCCCCAAGTATTTAATTCCCCCCACTCTTACTTACTTACCTCTGCCGCGTTCCATCGCTCCTTCCTCCGCGCTGCGTCCGGCGCCAAATGCAAAATCCTGCAAGATCCGACACGGGATTTTGCAGTTCGGCCTCTGTGATGTCATCTGAGGCGGCCGCGGAGATCCAAGCTGTGCTCGGATGCCGCCTCGGATCCCCAAATTTGGGTGGGCTTGGCTCTCTGAGAACCGAGCCCACACATCTCTAATTAGCATGCCTCTTTCTAACTAAACTACTCTGCGTGGGCTTTAAAGACCGCATGTAGGCAATCTAAGTATTTAACTGGTACATAGATTGGGTAAATGTACTACTGCACATGCGCAGTAGTTACATTCGGCAAATTACACACCTAAGAAGCCGGAGCTTTTTAGGTGTGAACGCGGTCCTTGATGATTAGCTAAAAGGTTGCTTCGATTCATATGAGGTGAGGAGAGTGAAACACATTATTGTTACTTTTATGGCTCTAACATTTCATCATTCTCACAACATAATCATCAGCATCATCATTTACATTTCAATTAACTTATATACCCTTGCTATGGGATAAGGATCAAAATCAAAGACTTCAATTCAGCTTCCATTAGAATTATATACTCACTCTTAGGTTTTGGAATTTGCATAATTTTACAGGATCATTCTATATGGGGCTCTTATATATCCATATTTATCCCTATTTATCCATACTTATAACATGTTACTTGCTACAGGGGTAGAGCATATTACATTTAAACATAAAAGGCACCTAATGAATCTCAGAGGCAGTCTAAAGACCCATCAATCTGACATTCACCAGCAAACCCCTTACTTTACCTAATCTGCCCTCTATTATATTATCCATATAAACAGATATTTAACATTTCAAACAATATAGTTGGCAAAGAAACCACTATCAGCAGAGCTTATGATAATATCACACTTTAAAATGAATAAACCAAAGATATCAAATCTCCTGAGGGCAGTACAATAACAGCTGAGCAGCCAATAGGAAAGTGCCATGTGGAACTGACTTAACCAATATGGTACATGTTATTTAATGGAAAAGAAAACATTGTCAACCATCTGTAGGCAGGGATTCACTTTCTGTGATTATTCCCAAGTGCTGTTTTTCATGAATGAATTTCATCAGGGACAGTAATTAAGAGTTCACATCTGATCCTGCTGCTCTCTAACCAGCTCAAAGGTACAATATAGCATGTTCCTAATCTTTAACCTTTCCAATAACACCTTGAAAGGTATGACCGTAAACAGAGCTGTCAGTAATTCTTTTGTCACTGCTACTGGTTGACTGTTTTTAAGCTTTATCCGTCTTTGCAGAAGATCTGCGTCCATTAAATGAAGGGAGATATATTTATCATTTAAGAAATAAAATCCTGTTTACCAAACTACTGCAAATATTAATACACGCGGATCCAGAGATCTGTACTGGGAACGTATCTTATGGAAGGATGGGATGGGATGCGGAAATCGATTCTTCTTGGGAGGGGAAAAGTAATTAAATTGTACAGTGAGTTTGTGATAAGCCCCCTCTGCACTATCCAGATTCCTTATCTGTTCCTATTTTACGTGAGGGCGGTGCAGAAGTTTTAAGGCAAGGGACAGAGATCCATGCGAGCGAGAGGAACGGTCTCCCCGTGTTTACACATAAGGCTGGATCTAGCAGGGATCCAGTGGCCCTGCTACTGCTACACTCAGAGTTTCAAACATAGTGGGATCAGAATTATGGATCTTGTCTGAAATGACTAATAATGTGAATAAACTAGAGTACACTACAGAAGCTGGCTGGGCTTTTCTATAAAGACTTTTATTAGTACCTAGACTTTTAGGACCGTATTCACACTTAAGTGTGAAATAAGTAGATGCAGATGCATGCAATAAGTAGGTGCGGATACGCATGATACTGCCTGAAAGAGATGTAACAGGGTAGACATGCCAGAAGGGGTACACAAATTGAGGGATGATATAGGTAGACTGGAGGAATGGTCAATAGTGTGGCAACTGCAGTTTTAATGCCAAAAAATGCTAAATTGTGCACTTGGGGCACAAAAACCCCTAGTTCAACATATTATTGATGGCACTTAATTAGAAACTACTAAGGATAAAAGGGATCTAGGGATCATTATTTAATGTGACTTAAAGGTAGTCAAGCAATGTAACAAAGCAATGAGAAAGGCAAGTCAGATTCTTGGTTGCATATTGAGAGGAATTAGTAGCAGAAAGAGTGAAGTAGTGATACATACCGTATTTCCCCATGTATAAGACGCACCTTTTTTAGACCAAAAATAGGTCTGAAAATCAGGTGCGTCTTATACAGGGGATGTAAGACTGAACTTACCTTTTCAGTCCCTCCGGCAGTCCCTCAGGCAGTGGTGCGTCTTATACAAGGGAGCGTCTTATACATGGGGAAATACGGTAAATACATTAGAGACTGTGAAAAGAAGAGCAACTAAAATGGTCCATGGCATGTGTCATACCAAGAAAGGCTAGAGGAACTAAAAATTTATAGCTTGGAGCAGAGAAGGGAAAGGGGGGATATTATTGCAGCTTTAAATATATCAAGGGTTGTGACCGGCTAGAGAAGGGTGGCATTTTTCTAAGGTCCACCTATGCCCTGGTGTCCTAATCTGCAGCGGTCCCCCTTTGGGGCAATGTGTGGAGAGAGCTGACCGGTTGCACAGTGCTAAGGCTGTGGCTGGCGGTATTTTCTGCACCTCTGCTTTTAGGATTTTCCTGTGGCAGAAACGCCTTTTCTACTGGTGCTGAAGAGTGGTGTCTGTGTGTATGAGGCAATTGGTCCTGAGTATCAGTCTGGACAAATCAATCCCTGTACGTCAGGAAAATTCTCTTGCACAGAGGGCTTTGGGCACGATCTTTGATCTTCAGCTCCAAGTGTGCCAGACACAAGTTCACTCCTCACTGGAATCCTTTGGAATTATTTACTTCCCTGAGATGGCTGAGGGCTCTGATCCGGTGTCCTTTCTGGAGAGTCTTCTGATCCATGAATTTGGAAGAGAGTCTTACCGCAGTTTGCAATTGAAAGAGTGCATCGCCTGCCTTCACAACCGCCTCATCCAGGAGTTCCACCGCACACTCTAATTGCACTAATTCTATACTTACGGGATATTGATTGACTATACTTCGCCTCTTCAGACATTGTGGACCCTTGAAATTCGGCAAGGTTACGAAAAAAAAGAAAAGGTAAAAGAAGCAGGAAAAGAAAGAAAAAAACTATTACAAGAGAAAAGAAAGAAAAAAGGAAGAACAAATAACTTCCCCCTGTTCATCACACAATATAACCAGCATTTCAAAATAAGAGAAAACACTGGAATCTCCTATGAAATGATTCAGATCTAAAAGAGGTTATTTTAAAAAAGCCCAAATTCGGATATCGCAGGGCACGAAATACGAGCAATATATTAGTAAAGAGTGCAGATTTGAAAAAAGGGGGGATAAAGAATAAAGGGTTTTACAGATTCGGCTTATGTGTGGGATGCAGAACTGTGAAAAGTAAAGACTCTAAGATTTTAGAATATGAAGCAAAAAAGGGAGAAAGAAAACAGAAGATAAATTATTTTGTGCAACTCCTGCATTTATATGATTGAATGTGAATGCCATTTAATATACATAGGCAGAACCTCCCAGAAATTGAAAGAAAGGTGGGGGGAACATCTTAAGAATATAAGAAAGGGGGTGATGATACCACCATTTTGGCACACTTCAAAGAAACCCACCAATGTAAGACTAGTGCCATCAAAAGAATCTTAGGAATTGAAAAGGTGGAACCACATTGGGAGGGTGTAAGAGCAAGCTTGCAAGAAAAGAGATGGAGTACATATTTAGGAATAATAATCTAACCCCAGAGGGACTCAATGGAGCTTTTGATTTAAAATGTTTTTTATGAACAGTATTTTATACACTATTAGGGAAATTGGATTATAATGGATCAAGGAAGTAACACTTCAAAGAATAGGCTCTTCAAATTTGAGAGAATATTATTTGCACATTACATTTGATTAAGGGGATAAAGTTACACTTTGAAGAATGTATTTTTTGATAAGTATGTGGGTATATGCACTTTCACTAATATGCACCTTAAAAATAAATATATACTTTCTAAAATATGTACTTTTTAAAGTATGTACTTCCAAAATATGCACTAATATTGGAAAAAATTAGTTTGAGGATAATATGGCACTCTAAGGAAGTTTTTAGAACTGGTTCTAAGATGGGGTAGTGCTATATATATATATATGCACCTTATTGTAATTGTGATATGGAACCCAAGGGACTTTAGGACCCGACACAGGAGACCTGTATTATTCTATGCACTTTCTGACATTTTATATGAGGAAATATGATAGGTAATCTAAATGGGTTGTGTCACTCACAGAGCTCCTCACCGGACAAGAGGCGCAGAGTGTAACCCCAAGCCAGGTATTCACAAGAGCCCGTGATGGTGGGTATGGGCTTCGCTGCAGGTAAAGGGTAGGTCGTGGTCCTTTGGACAAGCGCACAAACACAGAGATGGTGAGGCGAGATCCAAGAGGAGCAGGGGTAGTAGTTACAGGTAGTGGAGACAGTGCTACTGAGGCTGGATATGATGACAGGACTGGAGCTGTGCTGGAGCCAGAGATACAAGAACACTGGAGTAGGACCCTAAGAGCTGTTGCTTTGATGAGGCAGTGAAGTTAGTGAGGGATTTAAATAGAGCAGGTAGGTGATGAGGCAGTCCAGCAAGGTAATGAGTGGCACTTAAAATACCTGCAGCAGGGAGTGAACCAGGAAGTGCAGAGGTAAAAGGAATCATGTGACAGGCTTAAGGTAAACAAAACAAAGTGCAGAAATCTAGGAACTGAACAAATCGTGACAGTTTGTTAGGACCCAGCTCTAAAAGATATGAGGTCCATGAGTTTGAAGGTTTTGGTGTATTCTATGGGCAATATAGATCAGAGTATGGGAGGACTAAGCTCTAGGGAATACTTTCATGTTTAGTCTGTGGGATGACTCTTAGAATAGTTCCTTAATCTAATAACCTTATAGGATGTCTCATTAAGTTGATTGAGGAATGTGACAAATGGAGAAGGGTGATTAGAAAATGGTTTTATGTTTAAATACAAATTTTACATTGTGGTATAAGATGACCTCATCAGGTCAATAAATAACAGCTTCTCTATATACCTTCAAAAAGACACCAAGTTGAAACGCGTAGGAGGTGTAAAGTAGCAGCAGGACTCGGAGCTCGAGTAATATCCCTCTGAACACACCTGTGGTAGAGATATTTTGGGCCCCTTCTATGTTTACCTCCTGATCCACATTCAGGTGGGATTTTGGGTTATGTTCCCGAATCTCTGCACCGTTCTTTTACTTTTATGGAAGATATCTTTTTTAATATTTTATGAATGAATAAATTTTTTGAAAATTACTACTGGAGTAGGATTCATATTGTGAAGAATATTGCGATTTCCGCCTTGACTAAGAATGTAATGCAAAACTGCCTAATACTTTACTTACTAAAAATATATGCAGCATTTAACTTATTATGGCTGATTCCTATAATATGAATTTGTAGGTTGCTATACCTATTGTTATACCTAGCGCTATACTCGTGCGGAAATCACAGTTTTCTTTAGGGGCAGATTTTAGTTATAACTGGACAGTATTAAAGCCAATTTAAATCTATTCTATAGGGGGCTGAAGTCTTCCCTTTGCAGTTAAAGTCAACCCAAATTTACTATACAGGGGACAAGATTTTAATCTATCCCATTGATAGTTTGACCTAGGTACCCATATTATCTAAAATACTGTATATCTTAGCAAATACCACTGCATGTTATATACTCATAGCAGATTCATTGATGTATGGATATATTTTATCAGATGGAGAATCTGAAAACTTATAACTAAATATCTTGCAGCTAACAAAACAGTATATCTGAACTTAATTAATATAATAATGCATATATAAATAAAGAAAAGGCTAACAATTTAGGGAACTGGAGCAGTTTATTTTAAATCACTTTTCCTTCTTTATACACTCTCTATATAAAAGTTTGTATATTTCGCAGCAAGTTCCTCTATATACTTTTTAATCAATATGTATAAAAATTATTATTTTAATATTTTTCATTAAAGGGTAAATTTGGAACAGTTAGAGCCAGATATACTAAGCTGCGGGTTTGGAAAAGTGAAGATGTTATGTTGGCCATTGCAACCAATCAGCATCTAGGTGACATTCTCTAATATGTAATAGGAAAGTGAGTGCTAGAATCTGATTGGTTGCTATGAGCAACATCTCTACTTTTTGCAAACCCGCAGTTTAGTAAATCTGGGGCCCTTAGAGTGCGCATAACTGATCCTTTTCTTCTCATTTCTTACGTGTACTGTGGGGTACACTTATTGGGAGAGTTGCCAGTATGAAACTGCCCAAAGATAGGTGTGCCAAGCTTGTGGCATCATATTCAAAAAGCCTTGAGGCTGTAATTGCTGCCAAAGGTGCATCAACAAAGTATGAAGCAAAGGGCTGTAATTGCTGCCAAAGGTGCATCAACAAAGTATTGAGCAAAGGCTGTGAATACTTATGTACATGTGATTTCTTGTTTTTTTTTATTTTTTTTATAAATTAGCAAAAATATGCCCAAAAACTTTTTTACGTTGTCATTATGGGGTATTGTGTGTAGAATTTTGAGGGAAAAAATGAATTTATTCCATTTTGGAATAAGGCTGTAACACAACAAAATGTGGAAAAAGTGAAGCGCTGTCAACACTTTCCAGATACACTGTATACTCCTTTAGGGCAACATACTCCAGGGATGAGTTGCAGGTGTACCTGGATCAGATTGACTTGCCTTGTTTGTCAGATGTGGACTCGAATTTGCTTGAGGATCCTTTTTCTCCTGAGGAAGTGCAATCCTTTCGTAATCACAAAATTCCAGCAAAATCATGAAAAGATTCCTACATACGAAACGTAATACTTTTGATCATTTTGTTAGAACCTGGTTTCCTCTGAATTATTCAGTATTCGCTCTAATCCAAATCCCATCCCAGGGATCATCTGATTTAATTTAGAGGTCATCGAGTCTTGCCCTATTGATTTGGCTTTTGTGTAGAGGTTAATATTGCTATGCTTCTGGCGAGTGCTCCCTCTCTTACTCTTTATCTGTTTTTGGGTAGTAACCGTGTTAATCTGTTAATTTATGTTAATCTTTTAATAAGTAATCAGACCAACCAGTCTTTCTATTTATCTTGTATGTAATATATGAAATAATATGAGTGTGAGTGTTTATATCATTTGCTGTGTGTGCTACCCTTGTACTTGTGATAAAAATGGAATTGCCTTGCATTCTGTGCTTCACTTTATTGTTTTTCTGTGATATGTTTATAGTCATATTGTATTTAATATATACTATGCTATCCATCCCTAACCTGTATGTCTGTACTGTATTTTGTTGTATTTTGTATGGCACTGCGGACACCTTGTGGCGCCTTATAAATAAACGATAATAATAATAATAATAATAATGCAGTCGCTGCTGAGAAAAAGCTTTTTCTGAAATAGAGACAGACGAAAGCTCATTTTTGACTGTCTCTATTCTGAAAATAGCGCTCAATGATTGGGTCAGTATGCTGATCAACATACTTACCTATTCATTCGTTCGGAAACCACCGCTGCAGACCGGATTCACCTCGGCAGACCCACCATATAGGTGAGTATTACAGGGGAGTCTATGGGGAGTCTTAGAGTTAGGCTGTGGGTAGGGGAGTCCTAGGGTCTGGCTGTGGGAAAGGGAGTCTTAGGGTCAGGCTGCAGGAAGGAGAGTTGTAGAGTCAGGGTGTGGTGAGGGGAATCTTAGGGATAGTCTGCGTGGAAGGAAGGGTTAGGGTAATGTAATGGAAGGGGAGGGTTAGGGTTAGGGTAATGGAAGCTAGACACAGTGATAAGACATATTTGGGGATGGAAAAATGTAAACTTCATTTTTGTTTTTCTTTTACTGTCAAGAACACATAACAAAGCAACAATAAGCCAATTACATTTTTTATACAAGTGAACAGTTTTACACCTTGTGAATTTCCTTGTAGCTACAGAGTACAATAACAAAGGATATTTTAAACTATAGACTTTTTATTGACCTTAATTTATCATTACTCAAAGCAGTAAGCGTGGTAAGTGCTTCAGGGAGGCACCAGGGCATAGACATGTAGGATGTGTCTGATGTGTATGAACTGCCCCCCAATAACTTCTGCTAAGAAAATTGACACATTTATATCTAATAGCAATGTAGCAATGGGAGAACCTTCCCGATTAAAGACTTCATCACTTGCAATTCTCACAATTGTGTATACCTGTTGACCTGTAATTGTGGGAAACAATATGTAGGATGCACCACCAGACCCCTTAAAACTAGGTGGGGAGAACACCTGCGAAAGATTAGGAAGGGACTCCTCACACATTCTCTATCGGCACATTGTAAGGAAGCACATTCTTGTGATCCATCTTCCATTGTTGATTTTTTTAGGGATTAGGCAGGTGAAAAACCATTGGCACAAGAACAATATACCTACAATATTAGCCCAATCAGAAATGAAGCTTATCTACGATATGGACACCTTAGCACCACTGTGTCCAGGGTCAAGGGTCCAGACTGGCTATATCATCACCTATGCGCATCTACAGTCATACCGGCCTGTCCACACCCGATCTCGTCCAATCTTGGAAGTGAAGCAGGCATGGGCCCGGCCAGTATCGGGATGGGAGACCACCTAAGAATACCGGGTGCCATAGGTGAGACAGGTGTGAAGTTGTCCCTATAGGGTGAGAAGATATGTGACCCAGTATACCATTGGGTTGTGTCCCTGTTGTTGTAGATTTTATGTAATTGTTACTCACCCATCATTTTTATTCAACCCCTTCCCTTAATAGAATCAATTTTTGAGTTTTTTTATTGTTTGAATGAGAGATTATGTTATAGGATATTTGGAGCTATTAACAATATATATGATAAAAACAGAATGGAAGTTGCTCAATCAACTTATAAGTATATGTTAAACAGGTGCGTGGAAGGCAGGGGGTTAATCTGCTTGCCACAGAAACAAAAGGAAAGAAAAGACCCAGCACACTGCCATAAATCAGTAACAAACTCTACTGTTCTATCTGTAAAATAAAACACAGAAATGTTCGTTACACATATTTGATCAAATATGGGATAAGCCACCAGCCACCGTCAAGGCCTCTCTGCACATGGTGGTCCCAACTCTAAAATTGAGAGCCCCAATGTTGGGTCCCATATACACGTCCATAAATTGAGAGCCAACTCACCTAGGAGACACCCCCTAAAGTCTCCAAAATGGCTACCGTGAAACAGCTCTCCCTCTCAGCAACTGCTCCCAGACACGCCCACAAACAGAACAAAAACAGAATGGAAGTTGCTCAATCAATTTATAAGTATATGTTAAACAGGTGCGTGAAAGGCAGGGGGTTAATCTGCTTGCCACAGAAACAAAAGGTTGTTATAGGATATTTGAGAGTTGGAGCTATTAACAATATATATGATACCCTTAATGAATTTGGCAGGAGAATAACTCCTATTCATTTATTCATTATTCATTATCTTAGACTAGTCATTTTTAAAGCCTATTTTTAGACTTATATTAATAAGAATTTTTATATTAATAAGGGTATATTTATTTAATTTTTTATTTTTCCATTATGTATTTTTCCATTTTATTTATTTTTATCTTTATTTTTATCGCAGGATGTTAATATTTAAAATGGAAATGTTCCTGCATTTATTTACAAGTGGCTCATATTTAATTCCATTTTTAGGTGTTGTACTGCCGTTTTTATTTAAGATGTTGTACCTTGATTGTTATTTAATATGCTGTGTTTTCATACATTGCAGTGGCATTAGGGTATTTATTTATTTATTCATTTATACATTGTAATGGTATCAGATCGTTGTAATTGTTAATTTTATTGAGATATATCAAAACTGGAAGATAATAGGTAAAGTACCATTAACATTGGACTGTTCACTAAGGGAAATCCTAAGTGTATAAGGGAGAATTGAATTAACTCCTCCCCTTAGCAAAACCTAACAGATCCACAGCCTCGTTAAACACCTGTGCAGGATCCACAACTATAAATATAGCCAGCCCCTCTTCCGGTGCACCTTCGCTTTGAAAAAGGAACCCTTCGGATCCGAAACATGTCAGCGTGAAATCTCCATCCCCTGAGTGTGCTTGACAAGACTTCAGCGTCCATCTTCCCGGCCTCCTTCCACCGACTATCCGGGATCAGTGTTTACAGTGTCAGGACACCGTATCATCGCATGCAGGACTGTTCCCTCTAATCTGCTACCTAGCTTCCCCGTCAGGAATGTTTTTAGAAAGTTCAGGCGGATTTATTGATTTAACATTTAGATTGTGTTTATTTATTTATTCATTTATTCATTCAGTTCTCATTTATTTATTTATTTATTTACTTACTCTATTTATTTATTTATTTATTTATTTATTTATTGGTCTATTTATTGACACTATTAATTTATTACTGTGGAGATTTTGATATATACTTTTTTCACTAGATGCACCATATGGAGGAATACTAGGAGGGTGTCAGATACTACTTTACCTACCGGTATGAGATAATCAGACAATGCTTTATTAGTATCATCTCTAAATATAGTGCCTTATATTACCTATTAGTTATAGCAGTTACAGCGCGTTCTCCATTTAGCTCATTTTTGGTGTCATGCCCTCCCTGCTCCACTGCACCAGCCCTAATGATCAGCCCTTGGGCAGTGTCACTGGGCTGTACAAGCATTCTGCACTGGCCATCTTACCATATAAGAAAGACAGCAAAGACTATAAAGCCCAGGGACGGTCCACGCATTTGAGCTTTTCGCAGGAGGGCAGGAGGGCACGCTGTGATTCTCACAGCCATCAAAAGCATGACAGAAGATGAGCATTTGGCAGTGGCTCATCAGTAAGGTAAGCATTTTAAATAAAAATTGGTTTGTGTGTATTATTATTTATTTTTATTTTCTTGTAATTCTGTAGTCTATAGATATCTATACTGTAGTTTACATATCTTGATATATCTATATTGCAACATTCCTAGAACACAATGGTCAATAATATTGTAATATATATTATTGATGGCAACATGGTGACTGAGAGCAGTGACGTGCCACATCCTGGAATGTGTGTCTATATATATATATATATATATATAAATATAAAAGCCATTCTGCTCCTCACCGTTATACGCATGCGCAGTAGCGTCCACACGTTGTGATGCTACTGCACGAGCTCCAATGGAGCTCCCAGTACCGCCGCCACTGCTGCATTCAGCAGCTTCCCCCTGCAATTTCACAACTTTCTGCCACATCCAAGATGGCAGCGGGGTAATTCCTGGACCCGCCGCCGCCATCTTGAATGTGGCAGTAAGATGATAAATGTAGAGGTAAGCTTTTGAATGTAGAGTTGGGGGCAGCGGGTCCCTCTGCCACATCCAAGATGGCAGCGGGGTAATTCCTGGACCCGCCGCCGCCATCTTGAATGTGGCAGTAAGATGATAAATGTAGAGGTAAGCTTTTGAATGTAGAGATGGCGGCAGCGGGTCCCTTCTCCGCTACCTAGTGTCAGGATGTTGTTGACAGTTTGTATCATATGGCAGTCAGTTGGATGCAGTGTGTATTGTATAGTGGTTACTAGGACACTGTCTGAATTTTTTGTAGTGGTTAGAATATGCTTTTTCTTTAATGGAGGTTACAAGAATATGTTTTATGACGCTTACATACAGTAGATACTGCAATGTGTGACAGTAAATGGTGTTAAATTTTAATAAAGGATGGCACAAATTTACAGTTTGCAGAACAGCGACAAACACCCTAAAACCAGCCGTTATATGACTACATAAAAAAAATTGTGACTTTAAAGTTTTAGATCAATAATAGTATTTAGTGGGTCATTTATTTTTACAATTCCTCACAGTGCTGAAATCATGAGCTTGATTCCCGGACTATGCCTTATATGCTTGGATTTTGTATGTTCTCTCTGTGTCTGCGTGGGTTTCCTCCGGGTGCTCTGGTTTCCTCCCACTTACCAAAAGTAAAACATGCTGGTAGGTTAATTGGCTGCTGATCCTTAGTGTGTGTGTATGTATGTGTTAGGGACCTTAGTATGTAGGTCCAATAGGGGCAGATATGAATTTCTAATGTTCTCTGTAAAGCACTGTAAATAATAAATAAGCGTTATTAATAATAATAATAATAATAATAATAACAATGTTCCAGATCCTGACCCACACACGCCTTACATGCATGCGAGGGTCAGTATGTACAATTGCGTAGCGGGGAGTGCACGCCCAGTGAACTCCCCGCTCAAGGTCGTAAATCTGGACACTTATGTGTCCAGATTCCTACCTTAAATTCTGTGACCAGGTCTGTGGCCTTATGGCCGCACACCTTGTTGTAACGGGGCTTCACCCGTCCCCTAAATTACATGTCTATCTCTGCCTCTACGGCGTAGATACAACGGTCGTAAATTAGGGGACAGCCCCTTTTACGTAACAACAGGTGTACGTAACATACGTTACGTATGTGTAACACCCCAATGCAAGGGTATTTTTTCCACTTGCTGCAGGCAAGTGAATAAAGGATAGTGAAGACACGCGAGGGTGGTTGCTTGGCAACCATCAGCTGATAAGGACGCTCAAGCAGTGGCACGTGGGTGATAGGGAATGTTCTGGGGCTGGCGCGTGAGGAAAAAAAAAAAATAGATAGTCGGTTGGGGTTGGCGGTTAGTGTGAGGTGAGGTGAGAGAGAGAGAGATTATAAGAGTATAGGAAGTGAGGCAAATTGTGAACGGAGAGGGAGAATAGGAGATTATTGGAGAGCCTGTAGAGATCGGAGATCTTGTTACACAGAGAGAGACTGGGGAGAAGTGTCGGGGAGTCAGGAGCATTGAGAAGGCAGTCGTTTAAGGGAGAGAGGAGCCGGAGGTGATTGAGACAAGAAAGGAGTCTGTGAGAGATTGGAAACAGTGAATGCGTCGGTGAGAGAAAAGGACAGCTGGTGTACAGAGGAGGCAGCGGGTGATCGGAGGAGACGGAGAGATCGAGTGAGGAGCCGAATGTGACAGCAGGTGCGCAGAAGAGACAGCGGGTGATCGGAGGTGACAGAGAGATTGTGTGAGGAGCCGAAAGTGACAGCAGGTGTACAGAGGAGACAGCGGGTGATCGGAGGAGACGGAGAGATCAAGGGCCGGATCCAGACCCCCGCGTGCTTTGCGTGCGCGCGGGGGTCTGAAATTACGCGAGACAGAGGGGAGGGGAGACCTGCCTTAAATACGACGGGCGGATCAGCGGTACGTACGACCGCTGATACGCTACAGTGTGGGAGCCCCCTCCTACACTGTACACTTTACATGCTTCCCCCCGCCCACTTTAGCAGGCGGAAGGGAAGCACAGCCCATTTGCACGCAACAAAGTTCCGTCTGATTGTTTAAACTCTAGGATTACTATAGTAATCCTAGCGTAAAATCTGGAGGACCTTGCAT
>WWET01009871.1:1717-11889 GCA_011038615.1 Limnodynastes dumerilii
ATATCCACCATGAGGTGATCAGCCTTTTAAATACCAAATTAATATTTAATTTGTTAAATAGGTCTGTGCCTGCAAATTTCACGTGGTGTATTATCAGTAGGTCACACATTTGTTTTTGTAGCCATAGGATCATTCTCTATGACTATGCACTATTAGCACTTCGTCACATATGCACTTTATATATAATTATAAGCAATTATACATAAGTTAATTTTTCAGCACATACACTTCACATGAGTGTTATACAGATATAATAATAATTTTGATGAAAAAAGATTTTCAGCACCGTCAATATATGTACTTATAATAATACTGATGGTTAAAAGTTTTTTGAACACCGACTATATATGTTTTTTATTTTTTTAATTAGCACTTTGATGTCACTTAATTTTATATATTCTGAGATAATATGGAAATTCAGTTATATGTGTATATTGGGTCTATATGTATCTTGAGGAAAGTTCTGTTATACATAGATACGGTTTTTGATTAGACACATTTTTGTTGATTTTTCTATTTTTTGTTCACTATGTATGATTTGCACAATATGGGTATGATTTCTGTAATCACTTAGTATTGTTAGAATAGTTTTAGTATGAATACTACGATTTAATGTATGACACCAACATGGATAAAAAATAGCGGCATACAGGGTCTAAACATAAGAGCAGCCTTTAAGACCCAGAGGACAAGAACAGAAGGAGGAAGACCTTTGATTGAAAGTACTATATAAACAGAAGAAGACATGCACCAAGTCACTTTTGAGAAAGGGCAGAGCCCGAAACGCGTAAAGTGACTGTTGCTGGAGAGACCCCCGACACGTGCACAGCTGATACCTGGTCCGGAGTGTGGAGAGTTGGAGCACAGCCGTCTTTGGACATCCCGGCTGCCTCCTGCACCTTTAGATCTGACTTTCATACTACTGACTTGTGGGTACGCTGCCGTTGTATTTGGGGACTTGCATAACACATGTTACATATGTTTTTATGCGCTGTTTGTTTTTAACCTAAGTAAAGAGATTTTTTAACCTTTGAATTGGTCATAACTCCCTGTGGTTTATATCCTCTACTTTTGGTTGCTAATTATGTCTCTCCTTTATTTCATGTCTGGATGCCCATGAGCAATACCTATACCACCAAGGACTTATATAAGGACCCTATTTAGGACTTTTTGTAGGATTTACAAATACTCACCCCTCCTGCGATGAGCCGCCGGGTCTGTGCAGTACTTCATATTCTTGCAAAACATGAATGAAGTACTGCACATGCGCAGTAGCTCTCAATCCAGACTTATAAAAATTTCAGTGCTGACATGAGAAACACTGCACATGTGCAGTGCTTCTCTTTAGGCACTTTGAAATTTTCCCAAGTCCTGACAAGAGAAACACTGCACATGTGCAGTGTATTCGTGCCGGGACTGGACAGCTACAGCCCGACGGGACGCCCGGACAGGTGAGTTTAAAGATTTATTTTTATTTTCTATGTTTTTTAACGTTTTCCTTTTTTTGTTTTTTTTTTATTACAAAAAAAGCTTTTTAATTTTTTTTATCCTCTAGCAACATTGCTACGTATTTCGACGGTCTCTCTATACATGCCCCCCTTTTCCTCCCCCTAATAACAGCTATTAGGGGGAGGAAAAGAGGGGTGTATGGTGACATCGGCAGAATACTTGACACTAATGCCAGTCTGAGCTGGCGTTAGTCTGACGCCGGGAGCAGAGTGCAAAACTCCGCTCTGGCATTTTGTAAGTATGAGATACTTCATTTTAATGCGATAGTACCAGTTTAGCATTAGCATAAAAACCTTTGCATGCTAACCAATCTGCACACCTCCCCTTGATGGAGAAGCAAAACGCGCGCGTCGGGAACTTTGAAATTCGGCTCCCCTGTGCACCGAGATGCCATGGATCTTCTGTCTCCTATTTTAAATGTGGTAACTTTTATGTGATCGTATAATTCCGGGTTGCACTCCAGGTTAGTAAAGGGTCAGATACGTGCCCAGGAATGGGTGAAGTGCAGCTGTGAGGCTGCTAGCTTTCATATATAGGGCTAGCCACCGGACTTAGTATAGGCAGCCCGCAGTACAATCTGTGACATGTCTATGCTGGTATCATGTTATTTCTATGCCACATCATAATTTTCCTCTGTACCCTATATATTTGTGATGTATATGTATATATTGTCATGTTTTATGAATATAGTACTCTGAGGGAGTAATTACTTTGTACAGAGCAGGAGACTTACATCTAATTCAATGAACAATAGCTACTGCGCCTGCGTAGCAGCTATTGTTTGTAATCTGCGTATCGTTTCGATATGTAGATTGCGTATATGCGGTCTAAAAGTCAATTTACGCATCAAAACGATACGCAGATTACGTACAATAGCTACTACGCATGCACAGTAGCTTTTGTTCGTTGAATTATGGCTGTCTATGGAAGACAGACGTAGTTCTGGATCTACCCCGGAGTGATTATATTTAAATGTGGTGCACCATAAAAGTCCTACTTTTTGTCTTCTCTGGTGTTTTTCTTTATAGCACATTTAACAATGCAGTGTTAATAGCATTTGAATCCAATGGAAAAATACAAATGTCCTAAAGCTATAATGATTTTATACTGCATTTCTACAAATTATGTGGGTTCCTTAACTTTGGCAGTATTATGGAAGGTTACAGTGTATAAAGAAACGCTTGGCAACACTTTACTATTTTTGTTGTTAACACTTCTTCGTAGATTGACATCAGAAAAACACATTGGGCCAGATCCAGAGCTATGTTTCCATTACGTTTCCTGGCGTATCGTGTTTACGCTAGCATATTTACTATGCACTCCCCTCAGCCGTACGTAGTTTAGCCATGTTACGCTTTCCAAACCCTACCTTAACTTTTCCAAGTGTAACTCCTGTCGGCCGTAATGGCTGCACGTACTTACACTCCTTAGCACGCACATACTGTACGATTTAAATGCCTCCGAATCGTAATTACGGGTGTCATATGGGTGGCACGCCCTTTTGTTCGTAGTTACGCTGTTGATAGTAGTCTGGTACGTACGTTCAGAGTTAAATGTTGTAACATCTGCTGCGCGCATGCACAGTACATGCAAAATAGCGTTTTTACATCTCTGGCTAGCGCAAGTACGCTAGCATACTTAGTTCTGGATCTACCCCATTGTTTGTTCTTGGCTTCAGATCTAATCTAGTAATTGCCAATACCATAGCACAGTACTTACTTGCAGCTTTTATATCTGACGTATCCACCACAAGAGCTCCGATGGTCACAGATTTCTGTGATTTCTCTAATCGTATAGTTTTAAAAGCAAAATGGGAGATTTCTATTGTAATTATATTTCCCAATGCTGCTTAAAATAAAATGTATTATCATCTTCTCCTCTATCATAATGATGTTGTTTAACTTTTGTCTAATAAGACTTTATATGTCTATCTAGTATCATCTTGAATGGTAATGGGTAATTGTTTTGATAAAACGTACAATTACCTAGTATTTAAAAGGTTTATTTAATTAAGCTAGATTTCTACTAAAACTCTACTTATAACTCCTATATTAAATGAAGCTGGCAACAGAGTTGAATTAGCAGATTCTGGAATTATCATCAGCAGGATGCAGTTTAATGGTCAAAACCTTTGTAAATTGACCACTGCGTAAGGTCTACCCAGTTGTTTATTTAAAACTAGACTCTTTTTTACTATGAATTTACTTTGAGATTTAAACTATTTGTATATTTATCCCAAGCATGTACAAACTGTTCTACAGTGTTAGGCTCTACACCTTGTCACGTTCAATGATTGTTTGGGATCAGTCCCGGGTTTCAGGGATGAAGACAACAGTGTTGGGTTGAAATGAAACTGAGCAGGTTTAATAAAAGATGGGTGCATACAGAACTAATGGTGACAAATAGTCCCAGACAAGATAATGGTGCGAGGTTAAATAATAGTTCGTCAGGAGGCACGCTGTCAGACAGGTTCAAAGTCCAGGAAACAATACTGGCGGACCAGGGTAAATAAGAAAATCCGTGTGGTAGGAGGCGGAGCTGATGGTAGCAGTTGTAGCAGTGAAGAAGAGGTAGATGGCAGAGTTAGAGTCAGCGGAACCGGAGTAAACGGAACTGGCGACAGCTGAGGAGAATCAACTGGAACACAGAACTTGAACTCCGGACTGGACCTTAGGACCGGACCTCAGGATTGAACCTCAGGGCTGGACTTCAGGACTGAAGTGCTAGAATGGACCTCTGGACTGGACCTCTGGATTGGACTGCTGGGCTGGACCACGAGACTAGACCTCTGACCTGGACCACTGGACTGGACCTTTGGACTGGACCTCTGGACTGGACCACAAGACTGTGCCACAAGACTGGACCACTGGACTGGACCACTGGACTGGACCACAAGACTGGACCATGAGACTGGACCTCTGACCTGGACCACTGGTCTGGACCTTTGGACTGGACCTCTGGACTGGACCTCTGGACTGGACCACAAGACTGGGCCACAAGACTGGGCCACAAGACTGGGCCACAAGACTGGACCACTGGACTGGACCACTGGACTGGACCACGAGACTGGACCATGAGACTGGACCTCTGACCTGGACCACTGGTCTGGACCTTTGGACTGGACCTCTGGACTGGACCACAAGACTGTGCCACAAGACTGGACCACTGGACTGGACCACTGGACTGGACCACAAGACTGGACCATGAGACTGGACCTCTGGACAGGACTAAGCTGACAGGACTGGACCAAGTAGGCAGGGCTGAACCAAACAGACAGGACTGGACCAAACAGACAGGACTGGACCAAGCAGACAGGACTGGACCAAGCAGGCAGGACTGGACCAAGCAGGCAGGAAAGCCACGTGGAGGACGCCGCGGCAAGACTGGTAAGTATGAGCAGAGGCTGTCACTGTTTCAGTGACAGTCTCTGACGAGCTGCAGCAGCCGCGCGCCGGGAGAGGGACGCCATCAGAGAACCAGGGAGCAGGTAAGCGCGGCGTCTGCCGCGGCTTGTGATACACCTAAGATGGGAGGTCATTACACTTACCAACCACTTTTTAGGAGATGTAATTTTTCCACTGAACCTACCACCCTCCTGTTTATACGTTTGCATTCTTTAGTGTTCTAATAAACTTCTTCCTTTAAAAGATGCCTTTTTTTTAAATTCAAGTAAGATTTTGCTTACTTCACACCAATACCGATGCCATGATTATGAAAAGGCATGGTTGGCAATACCAATATATATAATATATGATAAGTCTACATGTCTGAAAGGCCTACTTTCATGCAAAGCATGGGTATTGTTGGCTTTAAGCTTCTGACAGCATGATGTATTTTACCAGCTGCATTAGAAAGGAGCCAAGAAATGGTGATACCGGTGTGTCTGCATAATCAAGAGCAGAAAAGTTAAAGGTAATAAGAGGAAGTTTGGAGTCAGTAGAGAAACAGACTAAATAGAAAAGAGGTCAATCTTAGATAAAAAGTAATCACTGTAAAGGAACACTAGTTGCCAGCCTCTGCCTCCTTCCCTTGGGCTTAATTTAAAACTTGGTTCACCTAGTCACCTAGCTTCAAATTACCTTAAAGTACCCCTCCCATGACACATTAAAGAGACTTTGCTTGCAAAAAAAAGGACTCATCCGAGTTCTTAAATTTTATTAACAAAATTATATCAACATAAACATATGATAGAATAATACAAAAACAACATGAATGCAATTGAGATGGTGGTGGAAAAAGGCAGTGCAAGCTGTAATGATCTACAGTAAGCCTTGCTTAGAAAATAATCACGAGTGGGGGCCTGAATCTACCCCACTTCCATTTGGGCCTTACCCATAAAAAGCAATCGCGAAGTGGGGGCCTGAATCTGCCCCATTTCAAATGGCGCTCGTCTTCCGGCTCATAGAGAATCTTCCTGGCCAGCCCACCAAACACCGGACCCACCACTAAAATTAAACAAAGTGCCTACTGTGCCAAAGAAAAAGAAGACTCCTTGGCTCAACCACCACTACACCCGTAGCGCTGCACTGCCTTCCCACTTAATGATCGCTGTTCCCACCACCATCAACCTCTAACACCTCTCTCAAAGCCACGCGGATGTATTCTAACCAGACCTCCATACCTACCTCTGATAAATGAACACCATCACCAAAATACAGGTGCGCTGCCCCATAACGGATCCCCAGGTGCCATACAATCCACCCCTTCAGGCCTGGGAGAAAATGCTGGACCGCCTGATTGATCTTACGATGTTGCTTGTCAACAGCCACCCCAGGATGCACCGACCTCCATACCCTCCGCGAAACAATCTCTGACCACAACACCACAATTGAGGGCCAATTGTGAGTGATGAAATAGAGATCCGACTGAATGTCCCGAATGGTCAGAATGGTAGAGCATTGACCAACATCATTGCCCCCAATGTGCAAAACCAGAACATCCGGGAGGCCATTTGACGCAACCACTGCCGCACACCAGTGCCAACAACCCAAAAATCTCATGCCACCCCTGCCAAACCAGTGTATTATGCAGGGGAGGGATGCCATGAGTGATGCTGCTGTGTTCCTATAGTGCGATGCATGGGCGATATAGGAATGCCCGAAGAACTACACCCTCTTGATCAACAGCAGTACATAATCTTTAATAGAAAGCAACACGATCAGGCTAATTCAGAAGATGGAAACCTGTACCCACATAAGCAAACATTCTAACATAGAGTAGGCCAACATAGGAACAAAAGCAGTCAACAATCAACATTAGAACTCAGCCCAACAGCGAAATGTATAGGAGGGGGGAGAGGGGGGTTGGAGCGAACTAAACTACCTAATGAAGCCAGTAGCCCAGGAGTGGCGGCTGAAAACCTCCCACCCAGGAAAACCTTACATCATTTACTTCCCTTTTGGGTCTTTTGTAGGTAAGGAAAAACTCTAGGGGGGAGGAAGCCCTCCAATCCCTCCAATCCCCACCCTTAAGTGCATGCAATTGCATGGGCAATGGCACAGGAGGAGGACCCTGACTTATCTACATGCCTGAGGGACAGTCCAGGCGGATGTATTTTCTATAACAGTCCTATTTCCAGTGACCCAGGTGCTTGACCAGTGATGCTGGAGCTCCTGCCAGAGTCACAGCTGTTGCTGCCCCAAAAGGAATAGGTTCCAAACTGTGACTGGTCGAGGCCTGCCACACCGAGCGCTAGCTGGAAAACTGCCCGGAAGTGGAACACGGTCAACGGCAACACATCTGCATGAGCCAACCACACCGGACACTCTGGAGGATGAGCTGCAGCAAAGAGAGGACACAAAACCACAGGGAAAGAAACGAGAGTGCCAGAACTTGTCAAAGTAACCCACTGTCCCCAGTCTAACTGGTTACATTTGGTTTTGGCTATACAGCAGAGCACTGAGTCCCTGGTCACCACAACGTTCTCAGCTAAAAGGCCTGTGGATAATGCCTTTCATGAACTGGCAACTAGTTCACTCCGATGGAAGGCCCCCAGGAAAGCCATGGAGAATGCTGTGGAGAACAGGAGCGTCTCATACTCAGAATGGGTCACCTGGGGCAATGCCTTAATGAGGGCCATCAAATTGTCAGGGGTGATGGGTCTGCATCCACCAGGGGCAGCAGGTCGAGTGTGGGCCCAAACTTTTAAAGTCTTGGCTATCAGGAAGCCTTTAGTGACGTTCAGACAATCGTGGAGCCGCAAGAAAAGGGTAATGCTGGTGAGTGCCGAAAGCTCGGCCAGAGACATACTCACCCCAAATGAATTCCTCCTGTTTGGCCTGACACTGCGGGCCACCCTGAGATTGCACACCTGCGAAGTGGACCCAGTCAGACCATGCCCTTTCATATGCACTCAGAGTACCAGGTGCCAGAGAACAGGTCGCTAATTCTTTCAGCTGACCCCAACAACCTGCCACAAATGAGAGGGACATGGTGTGCCATGCTCGTCTGCCATTGGTGCTAGTACCCTAAATTTTTTCTAATTAAATCTAGACAATGCCTCCGATAGCTCTTTATTGACCCCGGGTACGCGCTGTGCCCAAAAACGCACATTATGCTCCAAATTCCATAACACAATAAGGCACAAGAGTCTAACTGCCAGGGGGGAAGATGCGCTCAGGTTGTTTACCGCCTGAACAAGCCCCAGAATATCGCAGATAAACACAATCTCTCGATCACTAAAATGCGCTACCCACAATTCGGTCACTACAGCAATGGGGAAGAGTTCAAGGAGTAGGAGGTTGGACGTAAGACCCGCCTGATGCCATGCTGGATGCGCACCAAGAAACCTCAAAGTAAGCCCCAAAACCAGAGCCCCTGCCACATCCATCAAGAGATGAAGCTCTATGTTAGAAACGGGAGGGGCCTGCCAAAGGCAAACGCCATTAAATTGTTTTAGAAATTCTAGCCAAACGTGAAGGTTATCCTTCAGCTTCTGGGTCACCCGTATGTAAAAATGTGATTTCGCCACCCCAACTGTCACCTGCTGAAGCCACCTGCTAAAGATCTTGCCAATTGGTATAACGCAACAAGCAAAATTTAAAGACCCCAGTATTTTAAAGACCCAAATTGCACAATTAAATTTTATCAACTGCAACAGCCGCCAGCACTTAATCCCACATCCCTGCCACTTTATCTGCTGGTAAGCGACACAAACCCTCCACGGTGTTGATTTCGATACCAAGGTAGGAAAGGCACATACACAGACCCTCAGTCTTATCGGCAGCAATGGGCATGCCTAGGGATGAAAATAGGGCAGAGAGTGAGAACAGAAACTGCTCACAGAAGGTGCTCACAGAGGGAGCAATTCCAGAGTGCCCGGTTCCCGCTGCAATGCACCAGTGCAGGAAGCTACTGAACATCTCAAAGTTCATGCAGGATATAGCGCATCCCATGGGCAGACAGTGGTCAACATAAAACCCATCAAGTAAGCGGAAACCCATGTACGGGAAGGAATCAGGATGGGGAGGAAGGGAGTAAGCGAAAGACGGACTCAATGTCCACCTTTGCTAACAAAGCATCAGAACCAAAATCCTGGACAATACGGAGAGCAGATTCAAATGATTGGTATCAAACCGTGGAGTGCGACTTAGGAATGGCGTCATTCACTGACATACCCTCTGGAAAGGACATGTGCTGAATGAGCCGGAATTTTCCCAGGGTTTTCTTGGCAATGACCCCGATTGGGGAAATGACAAAGTTAGGAAACAGACGTTCGCTGAAAGGACCGACCATGCGCCCAAGCGCGACCTCCAACCCACCTTCTCGCAAAGTTGGCCTGGAAAGTCACGCACGGATCAAAATTGCGGGGGGTGGGCAAGAGAAACAGGAGCCGAAAACCTATCAGCATATCCAACCACTCATTAAATTTATGAAGACGGATTGACGACGGGGCCTTGACCCAAATTACTGCCAAATTGGGCTCAGCCAGGTCTAGCATTTACTCCGGTGCTTTTGAAATGAGGATGTGTACCCACCACCTCATTGAAAATTGAGGGCAGCAAATTGCTGTGGGCATGGCCCCAGGGCTAAGAGCTGGGGATGTGAAGAGGAGGGGGGAAATGCCAGTGAGCCCCCCCCCCAGAGTGGGACCCCCAGTGGAGGAAAAATTGGTCCCATCAAATTGCCCACTCTTTGTGGGCTGTACCAAAGGGGGCACTGAAGGTAACCCCACCCCACTGATTGCTGGCAAAGCGATATCCATCCCTGTCAGGCCAGTCGGGGTGGGAGACAGAGAACCCACTGGGGACCCCCCTGCAACAGCCAAAGGACTGTCCACCTCATTGGGTGCAGGCTGCTGCCAAAAGCCACCCAAAGCCCTTTGGTTATGTTGGTGGCCTAGTGATGTGCAGGGCTGCCATCAGAAATTGTGGGGCCCGGGACAAAATATGCAGGTCCCCCCTTTCCCCCGAATGGATATATATGTGTGTATATATATATACACATCCAAAATGGAGGCCGCTACAAATCAGTTTATAAAGTAATATACACAGCAGGTGCACAAAGCAAGGGGAATTTGCACAAAAAACACAACATGGCCTGGCACTATAGCCATTACTCAGTTACTAATCATGAACCTCTATCTTTAAAGTAAAAGTCAGAGAATTAGTTAAAAACATCTGCAGATATGTGATAAGCCGTTCGCCACTTATATGGATTCAGTG
>WWET01009871.1:12504-23369 GCA_011038615.1 Limnodynastes dumerilii
TTTTTTTTATTGGCCCCGGAATCCACTTCGAGGACTGCTATTGCCGGGACCCTGCAAACGGCACTCACCGGTAACGACTGGTGGCTGGGAGTAGCGGGATTCGGGCAGCAGCGGCCATCTTGTTTGCCACACGGTCGTTGTCCTGGTGCCTAAGCCTTCGGCCTGCAGTTTGGAGATAGGAGGCCTGGAGTGATTTCCAAGCTTTGCCTGGAGACAGACAAGTGTTGGGAAGTGTGTGAGACTCCCTGGCTGGTGACGGATACCTCAGGCCGAGGGCGCCATAGATCAGCTCAAGTTCCCTGCACCCTCTATCCTGTCCACATTTTATTTCCCTGCCTGTCATTATATTGAGACAACTACTCTGTGTCCGCCTGTCTGCACACGAGGAGATTAGGCTTCGGTGAAGGGATCGGGTGACTGAAGGTGTCCTGTCGGCCGGGGACTGCGGTTGATGGGCTCCTATTTATCCTGGGAGCAGTGCATGGGAGCAGCAGTGCGGCTGGAGGTGGATAATCAGGCCCGGAGCCTCTTATCATTGGATCGCCCCTTCTTGGGATTTGGGGTAAGCTGGGGTCTGGTTCAGACAGCCCTTTGACTCCCTCACCGCTATAGGTTGATTTGGCGCGAAAATCTTCCTGCCTCAAGCGCCATTTTGAAAGAAGCACATAGAAGGGTTGAGACTTTATTACTTTTCTCCTGAAAGAGAGTTGCTTTATATGAATAAGGGGTTCCCCTCTTCCTGCCATCTTTTAAAGAGACAACATCTTAACTAATGCGTGGCTTGTCTTGCTGCTGACTTTCTCCATGGGAGCTTTTTTCTTCTTACGACCATTTTAGCATAGGATTTGCTGTAACCTCTTAATTGTAGATGATCTAAGGACTACTGGTGGGCAGCACACAAAGTTGGATGCATTTTAAATAGGATCCTGGCGATACAAACCTTTTAATGTCTGTGCCGTACTGTACCCTATAAGTATGGCTTCAAACCTAACAGAGCACAACTTTAAGGTTTACTAAGGACACCAACTACAGTCGGGAATTGGTATACATTCCCAAAGTCTGCTTCCGAAACTGGAGGCCTGAGGTTACACGTGGAAAAGCACCCCTCATTGTCGCAGTGACTTTAGCAGTTACAGATGCAGTCGGGTGGGTCTTGAGAGGCACTCAAGCCATTATACGTGAGACTGATAGTTCACAATTCATTACATGAACACTATTTAGCATTGATGGTTTAACTGTTTCTCTTAAACTAATTCTTCCTAATACTTTGAGTTACTGGCATCTTACTTTACAGAGCCAATAGTCTGCTAGATTAATGTAAATCACCATTGCTATACTTGATTGTTGTAATACTTTGTATGTATGGCTCAGGTTATAGAGATAATTAGTTGAGCGCTAGAAGTTTACTTTTGATCAACTGCCTTAAATATTGTGCTTTACGAATGTATAGGCCTTCTATACTAATTAAGTACTCAATTTGCATTGATATATTCCATCTCAAAATTGGTATGCTGACAAAGGTTTGTGCATGCTAATCCTTTAATTTTTGCACAGGTTAACTCCCTAAGTTCATATAGGATGCAGTTGAACTTCTAAATATGTGAGAAGGGGGGACCTAGGCCCTTTAAACTCATTAGCTTGGTGTGGTTTATTACTGTGATCTGGGTATTCAGGCAAACCTGTGTCCTGGGACAGGGGTCTCAATCCTTGAGTCTGTAGTTTTGCTCTGACCTAGTGACTATTACTCAGCATAGCTGTGCTATTATTGTTGACCTTGCTGCCAGGGCATGGACAAATATCTTGAAACTATGCCCCCTAAAGTAGCACAATCCCTTCAAGAGTTATCAAAACACTTGCTCCCAATTATAGATAAAAAACTAGAACGGATGCAAATGTTATACGATGCTTCTCTGGCCAAAATATAAGCTAATGCATCCAGATTGGGCCCTTTAGAACAGCGCTGTAGTAATTCAGAGGACCAAATTAATTCAGTCCAAGATACTGTGACTTCCCAGGCTAATATTATCAAAGAGTTAACTGAAAAAGTGGATGACTTAGAGAACAGGCACCGCAGAAACAACTTAAGATTTATTGGCATCCCTGAATCAGTGGCAGGAGAAAAGCTGATTGAGTGTCTATCTGTAACAATTCCTTCTGCTCTGCGTTTACAGGCATCTAATGTTTCACTTCAGATAGAAAGGGCGCACAGGATTGGACCCCTTAGGCAAAGTAATGATTTGAGATCTCACCCCGTAATAGCAAAATTCCTAGATTACAGAGCGAAGGATAACCTCTTGATGGCCTATCGTAAAACCCCCCAGCTACAATACGAGGGGCTTTTCAATTATGGTCTCTAAAAAAAGAGTGATGACTTGGCGGGGCTTCACAGGAGACACCGCGATGTTTGGTTTACGTGGCGGGAGTTCAGGCTGTAGACAGCCCGCTGTGCGGGCGAGAGGATGCGGCAATGTGCAAGGAGGCTGACCGGACAATGGAGTACTGATAAAACTGTTTTATTTATCATAATAAATTCTAAAACAATGAGTGTGGTGCTTGTTTGGTCCCATGTTGGACCCTACCTTATTAAACACTGCCAATATTAACAAAGCAATTACGGACCTAGAGAGACATCTGGAGGGGTGGCAGAGGCTCCAGCTTTCATACTTGGGTCGTGCTAACATCCTTAAGATGATGGCAATCCCTCGATTAATTTATATCTTGCAATATCTTCCCATCATCATAACCCAGTTGGATATAAAAAAAATTTAATGGTCTTTTCAGAAAATTTATTTGGAAAGGGGGTTGGCCGCGTATAAGCCTTATCACATTACAACAAACGAGATCTAACGGGGGAATAAATTTCCCTGATCTCAAATGTTATAATCAGGCGGCATTATTGCGACATTTGAGGGACTGGCTGTCGAACACTTCCATATATACGTACACTATTCTGGAACGGAATATTCTTAGGAATCTCGACTTTCATACACTTGCAGAACCAGGAACTAGAACAATCAATGAGGGAAAATCCTCTTCTGTGGTCGACACGTAGAATATGGCATATGGTAAGACATAACCTTAATCTAAACTCACATACCTCCTTGCATTTACGTTTTCTTTTACGTTTTAATTACAGCCCAGACTTTCAACAGGGCCGGGCGTTCTACCCCTTCGGAATGTGGGCAGATAGGGGCATCACTTCCATTTTAGCGTTGGTGGATAAGTCCAAAAAATGCCCTCTGATCTTTCAACAAGCCGTTGAACGTTTTAAGTTTTTGCGTCCCTTTCCCTTCGCATACTATCAAGCACAACATTACGTAGCAAGTGTAATTCGTCACCTGTCGGAGGAGGATTGGCATAATAGCCTGGACCCTCATCTCTTTAAACCTCAACCCCCTCACAAAATAATATCCATACATTATAGAAATCTTAATAATCCACTGAACTATGAACTTAATGTATCGGGTCACCCATCGTGGCGTTTACATTTCCCCCAGATTACAATAGCAGAAATTTTGAAAGCATTGGACTCAGCATGTCGAATGTTCCTGGCTAGTCGATATATGGAATTATTTTTGAATGTGTTCAACAAAACATATTTAACTCCACAAAAAATATTCTATTTGGGGATAAATACAACAAATGTATGCTATAAATGTGGGGGGGCTGATGCAGATATGTACCACTGTTTTTGGGAGTTCCCATTTATTCGCCACTTTTGGCTTAAGGTACGTAATTATGCCATGGAAAATTTGTTGCCATGGAAAAAAGATTGCCCATACACACCGGAATGGGCAATCTTGGGAATGCTACCCAAGGGGGTAAAAATGGAATGGGGGGGGGGTCAAAAAATTACTGATAGCTCTTAGTGCGGTGGGAAAGAAAACTATTCTTCAGGTGTGAGTGATAAAGCTAACATCACAATGTTGGCTGTATCATTGCTTAAGGTGTTTTAAGATCAAACAATGTTATATTGGCAGGGGAACTATGTTGACAGCTATATTATCTGCATGGCACCCATTTTCCTGCTCCTGCATCTCACCCCACTACTATCCTCCATCTATCCCTCTGTTCTCCCTTAGTTTCTTCTGTCTCATCTTGTATTCTTCACTTCACCACTCATTCCACCTCTGGAGCTGTCTGTGACCTGCTGACTGTCGCTTGAGCTACATTGCTCTAAGGTAGAAAAAATAATTTTTAATTACTAATTAAGATTAGTTTAGGAATAGGGTTAGGATAATTGTAGTACCAAACACATTAAGAGTCTGCATTACAATATCCTATCTGACAGATGTCACTTTAATGACCTTGTCAGATAGATAAAGGTCAATCAGTTTATCCAGTCAACATTTAAGTGCTGAATATGTCCAAACTATTGGCATTACATACTATACCCTGGGTATGTTGCATACACTGGCCTGCGTCATTTGGGAAGCAGCATCTTTTGGATACCCAGAATATCACAATATATTGACATTGTAATAATATCAGAACCCATCTGTCTGAAACATTCCCTTCAATCTGAATCACCACAATAATATATGAAGAATAAAGATATATTTCTTATGGCAGTTTGATATCTTCAGCCTGTTCCTGCTCTAAACAGTCACACGTACACATAGGGGTTGCCTTAGGGGAACTATTTTCAATTTACTTTCACCAGCCATTACCAGCCATAATGTTTAATGTTCATATTTCTTTGTCTGTCTTGAGGATGCATGTAAATCTTGTGTTATAGCAAGTTTTTTTTCTATTATTTTCATCAGTTAAATCTGTTATATTTTGAAATCAAAGCATTTAGACTGGACAATTTATATTCACTTTTACAGTGCTTAGGCTCAGGGCCAACCTTAGCAATTTGGTGCTCTAGGCAAGATTTTGGCTGATGCCCCCTAGCAGAAAATGTTCAACTTAGTGTATACACACAGATAACACACACACATAACTTTATGAATTTGTTTTTATTAACAAAGAAACATGTGCTAACCACACTAGATACACAACTACAGTATAAATATAAGGGAACCAACCAGAGGAATATAAATAATAAAGCTATAGAATATAAATAAAATATTTGTGTAAACTTCAGTCAAAAAGTTAAACAAAAATAGTGCATATTTTGAGTAAAATACTTAATGCAGGTTACATGTAGTCTTATTTTACAGCAGTACTCACCTTGGGCCTGATCCAGACCTATGCCGATACGTATTGGCATGCACTCCCCCTGACACTCCCCCTGTGCCCGGTTGAAGGCTACCCTAACTTTAGCCGGTGTAACAGTGTGTAATTATGCCAGGCATAGGAGGGTAAATTGCCAAACCTGCCCTCCCTGCCTCATTAGCCTGCTTCCCCCTGCCTACCGTCCCTAACTACAGCGTAGTTACGGACGCCGGGCCGTATGCAGAGCTCCGGCCGCATTGCATTTGCGGTCGGAGTTTTCAGAAAAGTGCTACTGCGCATGCGCAGTAATTTTGTAACGTAGTCTACGTTACTTCTTGCAATGTAGATTGCGTATACGCGGTCTTAAAGTCCGCATATACGCAATCTACGTTTCAACAAGTTACGTAGATTACGTTACAAAATTACTGCACATGCGCAGTAGCACTTTTCTGAAAACTCCGGCCGCAAATGCAATGCCGCCGGAGCTCTGCTTGCGGCCCAAGAACAGTACATAATGGCATAAAAAACGGTAAAGGCTGGTAGCATGGTGGCATCCCAGTCCCACAAGCATGACAATCAGCAGAATGTTGTAATAGGGCACAGCGGCCGTAAACATAGAGGATGACAGGTGGAATGGCGGCACACACATCATCACTGAGGATGCACGAAGGAACCATAGCGCATGTAAACAAATCCTAATAGCATCCACATATTATAAGGGGCATGACACTAAGCCCCTGGGAAAGAGGAAAAATAATAAATCTAAAATACCAGTCACAGAATTATGTAGAGAGATAAGGGTCAAAATGTCATCAAATACCAAGGTAACTAGGTACTTTGTGTACCGAAATGGAGCAATCTAAATAAGACCCCACAGACCTCCAAGACATAGCCAAAGGACCAAGTATATAGGAGCGGAATGCTCCCAATAGCATACTTAGTGCAGAGGTGTATAGGAAAAGTGTGTACAGGGCATAATACAGCCAAACATAGACCATAAAAGAAATATATAGGTTCAGACAAAAACATGTAAAGCTGTCCATCCAGAGACCATAGATAGCTACATAAAGAGAGTAATAAATGCGATAAAGGCAGTCAAACCCATAATGAACATTTATAAACAGCAGGTCAAGTTTAACTCCTCATTTAACCCTTTCGGCAAGAGGGAGTTAAACAAAAAGTTAAGTCTAGATTCTTTCTAGAGCAGGAGTCTATTCTTGTCTCCACCCCTTCTAAAAGGGGGTATATGTGCCACAGGCATGCAAAGCATATCCCGCAGGGTGTGTTTCAATTCAATAAAGTGTCTAGCCACCGGCGGGGTTTTGTTATCAATGACTTGCTGAGCCTTTTTGATTGAAGATCCGTGCTGTGTCATCCGTTCCTTTAGCATCCTCATTGTTTTGCCCACAAAAAGCTTTGGGCGTGGGCACTGGATGATGTAGATTACGTATCTGGTGTTGCAGCATAGTCTGTGTTTGATGTTGAACTTGATGTCCATTGAAGGATGTACAAAAGTATCACCAGTGATCATGTAGGAGCAGTTGATACAACCCTTGCATTTAAATACTCCCGGACGCAGAGAGAGCCAACTTGAAGACGGTTTGGGAACTATATCATTTTTGACCAGTTTGTCTTTGAGGTTGTGGCTTCTTTTGCAGCTAATAGGAGGTCACTGGACACAAAATGCCAGTGTGCGCTGATGGCTTTTTTCGATACCCCTGAAATGGTAGAGAAAGTGGTACAAAAGACCATTCGATTGTCAGAAACAGAATTAGTAGAGCCCTTAAAAGTTCATCTCTATCCAAAGCTAGACATCTAGATATGGCCATATTGACCTATTTGGGTTTATATCCTCTATCAATAAAGCGTCTGCCCATTTCATGTAGACCTGCTTCTAAGTTCGTTGGATCTGAGGTGATATGTACCACATGAAGCATCTGTGAGAAAGGTAATCCAGACTTAAGTGATTGAGGATGGAAGCTTTCAGCACATAGGAGAATATTTCTATCTGTCTCTTTCCGAAATAACGTTGTTGAAAAACCATCTGTGGTTTGTCGAATGGTGACATCAAGGAAATTGATCTGATGTGCATCCTGTGTCAAGGTAAATCTGATAGTAGTAGGCAATGAATTGAGATGATCAATAAAAGAATTCAATGCTTGCACCAAACACAAGGGGGTCCCTCATAGACGTCATTATCTTCAATCACAGCTTTAACAGCCTCAAGTCCATCGTTGTGTTGTATACAAGTGTATAGACTGCTGACATCACAGGTCACCATAATGAGGTTACCTGCCAAATGGTTCATACTTTGAAGGTGTTTCAAAAAGTGAGTGGTGTCCTTAATATAGCTCTCAGTGTGTTGTACGACAGGTTGCAGAAAGAAATCAATATACTGGGAGATGGGTTGTCTAAAAGAGCCCCTAGAAGAGATGATGGGCCTACCAGGCGGGTTGACAAGAGTCTTGTAAATCTTTGGAAAAACATACATAATAGGCACTATCGGCTGGTCCTGCCTCAAAAAACGGGAGGTTTCAGTGGTGATCAAATGATCATCAGCGGCTTGCATAATAAGAGTATTGATTTCTTTTTTGTACTCAGATGTAGGATTGTGGGGCAGTTCAGAGTAACAAGTGGTGTCAGAAAGTTGCCACATGACCTCTTTAATGTAATCATGTTTGTCAAGCAGCACTATAGACCCTCCCTTATCAGTAGACCGAATAATCAGGGAATCATTGTCTTGAAGGGACTTAACGGCTGTTCATTCCTCCTTGGTCAGATTGGAATAGCGAACATATCCGATGAAGTTCCACTTCAAAGTCAAATTTGTCGTGGGCATGTGTCTCCACAAACTGGAGACCTTTAGAGAGAATTGCCATTTCAGAGGGTAAGCGGTTGTAGGAGGACAAATTATATATCACAGTCTCCTCCGAGTGCCTGTTTTTTGGTGCAGCAGTTGTGTTTCCTTCACCCCCTCTTGCCTGTTTTTTTTGGATCTTGCTCATTGTGCCAATAGTGTCCCTTAACATAGGAACCTGGGAATTGTTATCTTTAGTGGAGCCTTCAGAGTCACTTTGTGAATCAAGGGGCCTGATCCAGACCTACGCCGATGCGCTGTGCTTAGTAAAGCACAGCGTATTGGCGTGCACTCTCCCCAACACTCCACCTTGTGCTAGAGTATTTTCCCTGGAGGCTACCCTAACTTCAGCCGTCCTAAGCAAGGGAAAATACACTCGCACAGGAGCGTATGACCGCAAACCCCTCCCTCCCTCATTAAACTACCTCTCTCCACCCACCTACACTAACTTGAGCATAGTAATGGCGAGGGACGCCCCCTCAGCCATTACTACGGTGATAGTTTCAGTAGTAACGCGGGGCGCATGCTCTGATTGCCTTTTTTAATGCCAGCCAGCTTAGGTCTGGATAAGGCCCAAGGTCACTAAATGATTGCTCTACCCTGCGTAATTGTTGCCTTTTAAAACCCTGTCTGAATCTAGGGTTCTGGTTGTTATAAAGCCAACCATACACTCTATTTTCTTTATAGTCTTCCTTGACCTTACGATATTTCTGTTTTTTTGAAGCTAGAAGATCTTTCTTAAACTTGGAGATGGACTCCCCTAATTTGGCAGACCAGTCAGTGGCGGTGTCGCTTTGTAAGATAGGATGCCCTGTGCGTTCTAAAGTATCAATCTTCAGCTGTATGGTAACAATGTCAGTATTGACTTTACCTATGACTAAAATCATAAGATCCAATGAGCATTAATTTAATATCTTACACCAAGACGCACAGAAATCTTTGTCACTACGCCCTAAAGTAGGTTGGTTTTTGATTCTGAGCCCAAAAGGGATCAGGTGCTCTTTGTGATATTGGGATAATGTAAGTCCATGTAATCTGAGCTCAATAATACGCTTCTTAAGTTTAAATAGGTCCTGAAAGACTTTGTTAGGAGTTTGAGTATCAAACCCCAATGTGTCCGTATTAGAAAAGAGAATGTGCGTAATTTCTTCTTCCGTGTATTGTTTGGTGCCTGAGTATGGTTCCTGGGTGTCCTGTGACAAGTCACATGGGAGTGAGTAAGCCTCAAAACTTAGGTGCATTTTCATGTACCGCTATGAGACACAACATCTGCTGAATCACCCTGTTTTTTCGCGATATATAAAAAATTTTGTCAGATACATCAACGTCCTTTTTTTCCTTTGGTCTGGTTTGGTACAAGCATTGAATTCTTTTATTCATCATCTCAATACATTGCCTACCACTACCAGATTTACCTTGACACAGGATACACATCAGATCAATTTCCTTGATGTCACCATTCGACAAACCACAGATGGTTTTTCAACGTCATTATTTCGGAAAGAGACAGATAGAAACACTCTCCTACATGCTGAAGGCTTCCATCCTCAACCACTTAAGTCTGGATTACCTTTCTTACAGATGCTTCGTGTGGTACGTATCACCTCAGATCCAACGAACTTGGAAGCAGGTCTACATGAAATGGGCAGACGCTTTATTGATAGAGGATATAAACCCAAAGAGGTCAATATGGCCATATCTAGATGTCTAGCTTTGGATAGAGAGGAACTTTTAAGGGCTCTACTAATTCTGTTTCTGACAAGCGAATGGTCTTTTGTACCACTTTCTCTACCATTTCAGGGGTATTGAAAAAAGCCATCAGCGCACATTGGCATATTGTGTCCAGTGACCCCAAGATTAGGAAACTTCTGCAGGAACCACCTCTTATTAGCTACAAAAGAAGCCACAACCTCAAAGAAAAACTGGTCAAAAATGATATAGTTCCCAAACCGTCTTCAAGTTTGCTCTCTCTGCATCCGGGAGTATTTAAATGCAAGGGTTGTATCAACTGCCCCTACATGATCCCTGGTGATACTTTTGTACATCCTTCAAAGAACATAAAGTTCAACATCAAACACAGACTATGCTGCAACACCAGATACGTAATCTATCATCCGGTGCCCATGCCCAAAGCTTTATGTGAGCAAAATAACAAGGATGCTAAAGGAACGGATGGCACTGCACCGATCTTCAATCAAGAAGGCTCAGCAAGTCATTGATAACAAAACCCTGTTTGGCATGACAGTGGGGGTGGGTCGGGAGCAGAGCTTGGACAGGACAGAGCTTATTTGTCGGGCTTCAAAATGTTGGGAGCTATGCTAATATACCTCACATGTATCACACACACTGGAAACCCCCCTTTCAAAATCCTGCGTTTGCAGAGGCGGGCTGGGCTGGGGGGCAGGGTGCCATATGCCCCCCGGGCCACTCCGCCATCAGTGGTTTTAGGGCCGCCTCTGTGCAGCCTGCGGCCGGCTGTCCGGCAGACCAGAATAGGGACTTATGTCCCCACCTTGGCACTGGACATTTAAACAGTGGAACCAGATTACTGTGAGCCTTAAACACGATGTGCTGGGTGTGATGACGTCATGGATGTCACGCCCAGCACATATTAGGAAGACAACTGGCAGAAGCTGAGGAGCAGCACGTACAGGAAGAAGATGGAGAAATGAAGAAAAAAATTACAGGAAAGAAAGTAAGCAACTGAAAAGTAAGAAAGAACAGAGAGGGAGTTAGTGTGTGTGTGTGGGGACATGAGAAAGTATGGGCAGTGTGTGTGTGTGTGTGTGTGTGTGTGTGTGTGTGTGTGTGTGTGTGTGTTGGACAGTATGGTGAGTGTGATTTTATG
>WWET01009872.1:7359-23801 GCA_011038615.1 Limnodynastes dumerilii
GGCCTGATCCAGAGCTACGACCGCAAGCGAGCGTACGCTCATCGTAAGCGTGTTTTCGTACGAAAATTTGCACTGCGCATGCCCAGTATGACAGCTTCCGGTCGGCTGGACGACATGAGCGTATAGCGGTCGTATTGTGTGCGAAATGTTCGCTCGAGGGGCGTGCGTTCAGTACAACGGTCGCCTGGGCTCGTTTTACTACACGGAGGCGGGGATAGCCATTTAAATTGTTAAACAGTATGGGCGTGCTAAGCCCGTACGCTTTGCGTAATATGTGCGAAAATTCGTACGGCCGACGGTAGTACCTAGTGTAGGGTATAGCCGCCGTAAGCAGGTACTTTACAATGGGAGTGTCAGGGGCGTGTATGTTTATACTCACGGTCGAACGTACGCATTCGCCCGTCGTGCAAAAATTTCGCAGCTCTGGATCAGGCCCAATGTCCCAATATTTATGGACCTGACTGTATAATATAATTTATTAACAATGATTAAAACATATAAGATTATATAAACATAGCATATACTATATAGATAAACCACATAGGAATAAGATAATAATATTCTTTCTCCAATGGTTTTGTATTTACTTGTATTAGCATTGAAATAATTGTGCCTGTATATATTCTTCTTATGTGGATATGTATAAACCACACATAGCGGATTAGGTGTTAGTGTTCATCAATTGGCAAATATATGAGTATTTCCTCCAAAAGGATTCCACTGCAAAAAAAGATATTATAAGGTGCAAGTGCTGATATTCAACAATGTGAACAAGTCTTTCCTTTCTTCGTCTTGATAAAGTCCAGGTGTGGACAAAACGCGCCAACGGTGCATGCTATACAGCCATTTCATTGCGGATCAGCTATACTAGATTACCTTTTCAATGCATTAACAACGTGAGTGCCGATGTATCTAAGTGAAACTAACTGCGGGGACACCTGCTAGATTAGGTTCCCTTCTTTCAGCCTTTGGGATTTGGTGAGTGAGAGGATCTTGTGTACGATCCAAGACAGATGGTGCGGTGACATTGGACCGTATGCAGACTACTAGACATAACATATACATTAGGAGTTTCCCATTTTTTACTACTGCGCATGCGTAATAAATTTTTTATGTAATCTACGTATCTTTTCCTTACGTAGATTCCGTATATGCGGTCTTAAAGACCGCATATAACCAATCTACATAAGGAAAAAATATATACGTAGAGTGCGTAAAAAATTTACTACACATGCGCAGTAGTAAAAAACGGGATACTACGGACGTATATGCTATACGTCCGGTAGTCTGAATACGGTCCTTTATGTGCTTCTGGACGGTAACAGCGAGCAGCACTTGGTTTATATTCCAGTCAGAAAACACCTCCGTCAATCCTCTGGTAATTATGGGCTCTATTTACTAAGAATGCCTGAACGTAGCTCAGGCAAGTTCGAATTCGCTCTCCGCGAACTTCTGAGCTACGTTCAGGCTATTTACTAATACTCACCCTCTGCTGGCTGTCCCGCGATGACATCTGAACTTTCCTCTGTCATCGCGGGCTTTCTTCGTGCGTCTGGAAAGCCCGCACATGCGCAGTGGCTCTCTGCTGGGACTTTGTAAAAAAAAATGAAGTCCCAGCATGAGAAGCACTTCGTATGTGCAGGCTCTCCATGTCGGGACCAGCACCTGCGGGCAGACGCGTCTTCGGTCCGGTAACTATTTAAAGCTATTTTATTGTGTTCTTTTATTTCTGTTGTTTTTTTTATTGTTTTTTAATTTTTTTTTATTTAAATTTTTTAATGACAACGGTATTTATGAATATTCCAGCGGCCTACCCATACATATACCCCTTTTTCTCCCCCTAATAACAGCTATTAGGGGGAGAAAAAGGGGGTTTTATGGGGAGTTTGCTGGAAGAGAAGTCTGAACGCCAGTCTGAAATGGCGTTATTTTAACTCTCAGAGCAGAGTATAAAACTCCGCTCTGAGGGTTAGTAAATAGCCAGCCCCATTGAAAACAACGGGGCTGGCGAGGGCAGGTGAAGTTTTGCCGCATGGCCATGGAAACTGCTGATTTCCATGGCGGTGCAGCTGCTGTAAATAGCAAAAAGTTCATTTTTGGAGTTATTACTTCATAACTCCAAAAATGAACTTTTTAAAGCTTTAGTAAATAGAGCTGTATGTGCTTTATTTATTCCTGAGCCCTGCACATATATCTTTGTTTGTGAACAACTCTCCTCGATCTCCCACTCCCCTCTGACTTGTTCACATTGTTGAATATCGGCACTTGCACCTTATTATATCTATTTTTGCAGTGGAATCCTTTTGGAGGAAATTCTCATATATTTGCCAATTGATGAACACTAACACCTAATCCGCTATGTGTGGTTTATACATATCCACATAAGAAGAATATATACAGGCACAATTACTTCAATGCTAATACAAGTAAATACAAAACCATTGGAGACAGAATATTATTATCTTATTCCTATGTGGTTTATCTATATGGTATATGCTATGTTTATATAGTTTTATATGTTTTAATCATTGTTAATAAATGACATTATATAATTATATATTATATATACAGTCTTTAGAGTTGCAACGATTTTTATTTTATTTTTGAGTTTTAATTTTTTATCTATTTATCAATTGATCCACCTTTGTGACAAGTGCAGCTGTATATCTATCTTCTGTCTTTGTACCCTACTAGGGGTGTTTCAGCACACCCCTTTCAGTGTGCTGATGCCACCTTGGTTTTATCAATTTTATTTATATATCCATTCTCTTGGTAATATAAGGTATATAAAGTGTTTTTTGGACAACCTAGCGCTCATCCATCTACAGTTTGTTAAATAAAAAAATACCCTAAGGAATTGGTTATTGATTGATAAGTTACTTTAATGATACATTAAAATAATAGTCGTTTTATTTTGAAGGTACACATCTAATAGCAATAGTAGAGCACATTACACAATGGACTAGAGCTTGTGTCAGTGCATAAGCACTGTTGAATCTGTTGTAGCCCATTTACCATCCCCCACCTGCTTCACTGTTGCAGCAGAAAAGGGGCATTTGAGGGATTTGAATTTAGAGTTAAATCCTAAGACCATTTCCAATAGCTAGGCCGGACAGGGACTGGGAGTGGAAAGTGGGAGAGGTATTATCCAGACTTTTTAAGGGAGGACGGCACAGAGGTTTTAAGGTAGTGTCCTCGCCCTGCCTGCACAGAAGGTTGAATCTGCTGTGTTGTCTACTTGGGGTAAGGTTGTTAACACTGAAGGTCATAGTGTGAAGCACTATGCCAGAACGCAGAATGAAGAAATCACTTTGCAGAACAGTTATGAAAACGTTTGCTCATCATTTTGGACAATAATAAAAGCTCAGATACATAAAAACCAAGAGAGACATATGCCTGCAGCAATTTACACAGGTCATAGATCTCAGAACTGATTTGCAATACATCATTTGTGGCATGTTGCATCCCATTTAAAGCAGAACTTTTACATATAAAACTGATATGATCACAGCAGAATTTAGCACACTTTTCATATACAGAATTTCGCATTATTATGTATTAGAACATTTTTAAAACAGTAGATATTGGGGGCCTAAGGAGGGTGGGTCGCCCTAACTGAACGCCTTCACATCCAGGCCTCATAGCAAAGTCACCACTGCAGTGGTCATCATGGGTTCTATATGAATGAAATAAAAGAGAAATAAAGAAATAATTTGCCATAGTAGCTGATGATGCAGTGCTCATTTCAGATGTAATCACACATAAACACAGGTTTACAAAGCCAATGCTTTTTGTTTACCATCAGATAACACAATGATGTATTGCAGCAGGATTGCATTCCTTTACTTGCCTTTAGTTGTCAATGAAGAGAGTATAATATAACCTTAGGGTTTGTTGCTAAAAGTTAAATAAATCTGTTTAGGAAAATTATTTCTTTTTACCTCAGTTCTAGGTAATAGGAGAAACACTACCAGGGTGCGAATACTTGCAGCTAAGAGCCTCACATTGGCAGTCCATTATCCAGGGAAAGACTTCCCTGCCCACCGGCCCGCTGTTAATGCAGGTCCATGGCGCTAATCCACCTATATGTGCTGTTGCAGGTGATATCAGAGAGGGAGTGGAGCGCTGTAGATGTATCCTGGGCCCCTACATTTGCGGCAGCAGCCCTGTTGCTCAGTGTGTGTGAAGATGAAAATACTACCAGTGCAATGATAGAGCAATTCTACCAGAAACCAGGTACCCTTTTGCAATCATTTTCTGCTATAGTGAGCAGATACTGCAGAACTGGAATGTGAGTATAGGGGGGAGGAAACAGCTGGGTCAGAATCTGGTACAGGCACCATTTTAGCCAGTACACACCATTAAAAACCGCTACTTTACTTACTTAACAGGTACAGTTGGAAGGTATGCATGCCTAGGGATGCCAGTTGCTCCTAAGCGGGCATCTATACTGAGCCTGACTTTCTGAAGGGCCTCGGAGTGCTCCTGTGGTGCTGGTTGACTCATGGCTCTGAGCTCCATTGAAGCGGTCAGTAAAGATTGTGATTTGACTGTTAAATAAATGCATCCTATACAAAACTCCTCTATTACACATCTTCGTAACTCTCCTGTTACATTACTATATTACCACACACACACAAAAAGGCAGTTTAGCTGACAACATAAACATACACTGGGGTAGTTGTGACCCTGGTTCCACTGTATTTGTCCTGATGCCTGACAAATTATTATTAGTGGGCTTTATCCAAGATAAGGACTGTGCATTAAAAAGTTACAGTTTTTATTTTGTGTGCATGTCTTGTGATGGGAAAATAACATGGAGAATACTTCCCAACTGACTCCTCCAGCAGTGAAAGGGTTGTGTCTTACTAAAGACCTGCTTCAGGCCAGACTTTGCAATGACGACTAATGTTACTCTTGTGCCACAGAAGCCTCCTCAAACCCTTTTTCGAAATTACAAGCAGCAGAAAGATTGCCCGTCACTAAAATTACAGATAACAAGGATGCTAATGGCTGAGTGGTTATTTTTTATTTTTTTTTAGCATCATTCTTTGACTGGGCCAGGAAATCATTAACAAGATTTTCTGACACTTCGTGGCCTAGCTGTCCTGGGCTTTCTCCCTCAAGCACATGTTACTGTCAGTGTCCTAGAGATAGAGATTGAGATACGTATTACACAACTCAAATTAAGAAGACTCCATCAGATTGTGGCTTTAAAGTGAGAATAAAATACCCATACAAACACATAACAAGACAGATCATGAGTAATATTTATCTGTTTTAAAACAGTGTCAAATACAACACAAACAAATTGATCTTCTTTTAATTTCCTGAGTAGCATCTTTTAAGTTAAATAGAGATATCAGAGTGTGCCATTCAACTGGACCATGTGATTGGATTTGGTCTACCTTAACTGAAAAATGAAACAGTCATGATTATAGATAAATAGATTTTAAGCTCTAATTAACAAGCATGGGAATGCATGGTATGCAAATCAAATATGATTGACCACCAGATCAGATTATGTATATGGATATAACATATGTACAGCATGGTGGCTCAGTGAGTAGCACTTGTGTCTCACAGAGCTGAGGACGAGTTAAATTCCTGTACTCGACCTTATCAGTGTGGAGTTTGTATGTTCTCCCTGTGTCTGTGTGGGTTTCCTCCTAGTGCTCTGGTTTCCTCCAACACTCCAAAAACATGCTGGTAGCTTCAACAGGGCAAGGACTAATATGAATGTAAAATATTCTCTGTAAAGCGCTACGTAATCTGATAGTGCTATATAAAACCTGTTCATAAATAAATATATGCATATCTATTAGATTGGTCCATATTTTTCTCTTGAAACTTCAATGCAAGCTACTTACTGTATCTGTATCCTGTATATATATCGCTAGATCTACCTCCAGACATCTTCCCCTTTAAAAGCAGAACAGGTTCTTGGGCTGTTCAGAGAGCTACAAAGTATAAACAAAAAGAAAGGAGAAGCTTAATCGTAAATGACAATTTACTTCTTAAAAGAAATCACCAGCACCAAGAATAATAATTTGTTCATACCCTATGTGTTAGAGTAGAGCAGTGACAGCTAACCTGTTACACTCTAGGTGTTGTGAAACTACAAGTCCCAGCATGCCTTGACTGCAAAAGCATAACGGATACCTGACAAAGCATGATGGGAATTGTAGTTTCACAACACCTGGAGTGTCACAGGTTAGCCATCACTGGAGTAGAGGCTGCAAATGCCGTTTTAGGCATCTGTCTAGAGTTTCAAAGTATGGATGTAAATTTCCTTTAATTAGAGTGTCGCTCATATTGCTAATAGCAAAGCTTGGTTAGTTAGGGGGCACATGTATAATTAGCATATAAGTCTTTACTTAGTGTGCTAATCACATACCCCTGATGAAGTCCCAATGTGACAAAACGCTTAGGTGCTGAAGGTGGTGCAGTTGAAAAGACTGTTGAATTCAGTGAGTCTAATGCACCTGGCCTCATCCAGGGCACTGGGACAGAGATGGTGAATAGATGTGCTTATTAATTTATGCTGTGTCCAGTAATCATGATGTGTCGAATTTCAAGCTGCTGTCCGGCTCTTATTATTCTTGGTGTCATCAATTTCTTTTAAACCATAAGCTGTATTTCACCGTGAAGCACCCCCTTCTTTAGTATATTTGCATTTATAGCTATATATGCTTCACTGGAGAACAACAGTTTATGCTTAAAATTATTCAGTATTGTCCACATTTTATAACATGAGCCATTAATCTGGTCAGTTCTCACATCCTAGCAAACCTTCCTATCTGTGAACCAGATCAAATGTATCTTTCTAATCAATAAAATATAGACAGTGACATTGCCATCTTTGCATCTGTATTTGTGCTGCCACTTAATGATCCAGACAACCACCCTTATTTCCTATATTATATGTCTAGTATCTCAGGAGTGCTGACCTTAAAAAAAGACTTTCAAAAAAGCAATATAAACAATTGTTAACAATTGCATCTGTCACTGTAACAATCTACATTTACAAGGTTAGTCATAGATGACTAACATAACAGTTTAAAGGCAAATTATCAAAAATGTTTGTAAGCTTGCTGACTGCTCTTGCAGAGAAAAAACATTGTGCCCCCTTCTGGGCTTACTAGCAACACAGCAACAGTGCTCAATATATTTTTTTACCCTAAAAGTTAGGCACTTTCCATCAGAATGAGCTACCTACATGAGGCAGCGAAAGCAGATCCTGCAGTATTTTTGGGTCCCATCTCAAATTACACAGCTCTGATTAACAAATAAAAATCCTATGCTGCAAAGGAGAACTTATGTTTTGCCTGTCTAATGAACTACATTTAAATATTTAGCAAATGGCTAAAAGTAAAATAAATACATAAAGGCCATTTATAGTGATACTAAAATACATTTAAAAAAAAATAGGCTTCTTTGTTTTAACACAACAGCAATACCACAAAGAAGCAGACTATGGTGCAAAACTGCACCCATTACCTGAATCTACTGCTAATTCTAAGTGACAAGAGTTTATTATAAATACAGGCAGCATTGAGATGCATGGAAAATTATCAGCAGTCTTCACATATATAGGTGAATTTGTATGTATTTAGCAGGGCTCTAACAGAGACTATTCAAAAACAAATCTTTTTTTTTTTGTGAACCTCCTTTTTTGTTGGTTAAATCAACTTTTGAAGTTCTGGTTACAACAATTATTCAATGAATGATTAATTGTTAATGGTTATCAATGTTTACCACCATGTTTACCCAATGGATCACCATTACACTAGTGGTTTTATTCCTGAGGATTACTAATACCGCTTATACCCATCTAGCTCCTGGGTGTCTAGGTTTAACTATTCCTGACAGGCACGACTGCATTTCTTCTATCTGGCATATTAGCTTGCACTTTTGTTGGATTAATTGGTCTTGTCGTGGTACAATGCACCCCTCATCCCCTATTTTTCTGTACCCCATATTTTATGAATGTACTTTATAAAAATGTATTGATGGTTATTATTATTGATTATTAATGTATTTAATACATTTTATCATTTTTTAAAAATGTACTATGCAAATCACATGCACCATGCAAATATCTGGATAATGTATGCTGGCAAAAGTTGGCTTTATGTGAATAAAGCTTAAAATGAGTTTCAACACACACAGTACAAAGCAGTAGTGTTAATCTGCTGCCATTTTATTGCCATTAAATTGTGTCTTGGTTTTTCTTTACGCTTTGTACAGAAATGTTGTTGTCCCTTGCTCTTCCCTTTAAATTGTTTTCAGAAAGGTTTTGAGATGGCAGCAGCCTTACAAAACCCTTTGAGAGAAAGGTAGTCATACAAGTTCACCCCCCTCCCATACATGTGCACTAATACAGCAAAAATCAGAGCCTTCTTCTTCTCTGGGGACATCAGAGCAATAACCAGATGCCTTTTCTCCTCTTCACACTCCTGACACTGCTCCTATCTTCCAGAGAAGGATATTTTCTCTTTCATATTCCCTTGGATATCACGGATCAAATATTCATACAACCTCCTAGAGAACAGGCTGGGATGTGATGCATAATGTAACTAGCTGTCTCAATACACAGAGGCATACTAACGGACAATCACATCGCAAGCTTCTGTGAACAGCTTTATGTGTATTAACATAGCTAACAAAAAAAAAAAGTTCCATTTACGGTCAGACATTCAGGAATTATGTTACCCAGTGCTAACCTATCAGTCACTAAATGATCCAAAGTTCCCTTCTGTATCCAGAGGCCCCTCACCTCACATACACAGACTCAAGAGCCATGAAACCTACTATAAGATTTCTGAGTCGTCCTCACTTAAATTGGGGACAGCTCGGAAGTCTGGATACAGCAGAGGGTGCTAAGCATGCCTTTGGTGTAAACCTGAATACTTCCTGCACATACTAAGCAGACAGCGCTGGAAACATTTCCAGTAAGGAAGTCTGCGGAACCAGATCCGTATTGGAAGCACTGCGCATGCACATTACAAAATGTGCATATATTTCTAATCCGAGCAATCAGAAAACACCCCTTTTACAGTCAGTTCCCGGTCCTATGTCACTATGCATCTCTTTCTTATTATAGTATATACACCAGTGTTGGTTAACCTGTGGCACTCCAGGTGTTGTGAAACTACAAGTCCCAGCATGCCTTAACTGCAAAAGCATAGCGGATACATGACAAAGCATGCTGGGAATTGTAGTTTCACAACACCTGGAGTGCCACAGGTTAGCCAACACTGGTATATACTCTTTGCAATCTTTTACTATGCCTGAAGTGTATGAGCATCAGAAAATGACCATTGCGAACCACACTCACAGGACTATGAAAACGTCAGATAAGTAAGAGTTATGAGCGTGTTAAATCTGTGTCTAGGTAACGCCTTGACATATAGGTGGATACAAATTGTATGGATGCTATTATTAGTATAGCTCTCAAACTATACCTGCAAATACGTATATAGGAGAATGTAAGTAAATAATGAATTGTAGTGCTGAGATAAGTGCAGTACATGTCCAATAAACTTGCTCTGAATGTTAAGACAGGAACATGCTGCCCTCTGCTGATCACTGCCTGTATTACATTTTACTGCATTTACTATTTATAGCTTTTTTTCCATACATAGATCTGCAATGGAGAAGGTGAATCCTTTCTTTTCACAATGGTAATAATGATAACTGTGATTATTGACACAGAGAGTGCTTATTTAGGGCTCAAAAAGACATATATAGGAATATTCAATACAGAAAATGTTATCAGGATTCATTGTGTCTTTTTTTATACCTACCTACTGGTCAGACACCCTATTTAATTGTGTGCAAATATATGTTTGTTGTTTCATACATTTCATAACTAAAATAATCAAATTAAACAGTAACTTCTCTCTGTGACCTTTTCCAAAGCAAACACAAGTTATAAAGAAAACACAATTTATACATTATGGGCCTGACCCAGAGTTGTGAGTGACAGAACAATATCATCACTGCAGGGGAAGGCAAATTTCCAATGTGCAAAAAGAATTCAAAACAATGAGTTGAGATTGGGATGTTTTGTAATTGAAATCGAACACGGTGCTCCGAAAGGTGAGTGGCTAAACTAACCCCAACCCTTCCCCTAATTCTAACCCTAACCCTCCACTTCCATTACCGTAACCCTGACCCTCCCTAACCCGCAGCCTGACCCTAACCCTCCCTTCCTAAGCGCCTAACCCTAACCTCCCCCCTAATAATAAAATGCCCCGGAGAGATTGCTCACCTCTCTGTAGCTGTCATCTCTGCAGCTGCGAAAATGAATGGGCGAACATGTCGATCAGCACACTCACCCATTCATAAAAAAAATGTCTAAAATGGCCCCCTATTCTAAATAGACTGCTGAAAAGTAACTTTCGGCTGTCTCTATTTCACAAAGCGGGCCATCACACCTGAGACTGCAACAGATTTGTCCTGATAAGGCAAGTACATAATATAAAAATTCTTCCAGTAACAAAACATAATTTTCTCTATAGTCACAGGGATTTCTTGTCATTTTATTTTTGTTAGTGTACAATTTGCAGAATACCAAAACTTAACATAGAAAATGTAATACATATTTCTGAATTACTAACATAATTATAGTTATGTATTGTATTTATATATCCTTTATATATATATTAATTGCACTGATTGTTTATTATAGTATAATTACTACCACAATTCTTTTTTTCTGATTTTTTTTCCCTCCATTTTGCTGTAGTTGTGATGTAGTCAAATACATATCATAAAAAATGTACAACTATTATATTATGACTTACATCAGCCCATACAATATACCTTTATTTTCTGCAAGGCTATCCAACATGTGTGCATTATTAGATTGTCAGATTTGTGACATGCCCTAACACTGAAAACACTGTGAAAAAGATGAACTGGTTCTTACAAGTCCCAGATCATTTTAGTGTGGCAGGAAATTCCATCGATCATGTCACAAAGGTATCCTGCCTGTCACCTCAGGCACTTAATGACTTATGGGGATGCACAGCAGTATACTGTGTTATTTTGCGGTTTCATTTATTATGCAGACTCCCCTGAACATTTGCATACAACTAATAACACATATTTAATAATACAGTATAACATTTATCAATAACAGACTAACTGCAAGATTAAACCCACTTCTATGGCTTTTAACTGCACAAAAAAGCCACAGTAAATGTTTCTGCTACCCAAACACTGGAGACAGCCTCCCCACTATTGTACTAGTGTTCTTGTTCTGGACATACACTCATAGGGCCAGATCCTAAACTACGTACGCGAGCGATTTTATGCTAGCCGCTGACATAAAATCGCCCATTAGTATTTACTGTGCATGGCAGATGTTACGCCACGTAACTCTGAGCGTACGCACCAGGCACGTATCAGCAGCATAACTACGAACAAAGGAGCGTGACAGCTGTACGACACCTGTAATTATGCTTCGGAGGCGGGGTGAGGCATTTATATCGTTCAGTCTGGGCGTGCTTAGGCACTTACGAACGTGAAGCCTTTACGTACATCAGTAGTTACACTATGAAAAGTTAAGGTTTGGGAAGAACTATTATAACAAGAATATGAAAATATGAATTTATGTAAAAAAAAATCTTAATGTACTTCTATACATTATGGGCTTGATCCAAACTTAAATGTACACCTGATGACATAATATATTTCTGCTTACCATCTTACTGAGGGGAGTGCCTATAAAATACGCTACGTGATGAAACGTAACAAGCACTTAGGTCTGGATCTACCCCATAGAGAGAACTATTATAACAAGAATAAGAAAATATGAATTTATGTAAAAAAAAATCTTAATGTACTTCTATACATTATGGGCTTGATCCAAACTTAAATGTACACCTGATGATATAATATATCTCTGCTTACCATCCTACTAGAATAAATAATCACACAATTATGGCATTCCAGACTCAAACACGACTCACTGCTGCAACCACCAATGTTAATAATATATAATATTACAGATAAATATTTGCACCAGCAACTGGGAATGTCTATGTCCCGGAAGCTGCTAACAACCATCATTCCACTAGAAAGTATCATATCACCTTCCAAACGCAAGGTAAAGGTATGGGAATTGTGTTTGTGGATTGTACATTGTATTGTTTTGTTTATTTTAATTCATGACAATAATTTTTGCACATTCTTATTGCCAACTGGTAAATGAGTACATTTATCCATGTCTCTATTTTGAAAACAGTACTAATTAGAAACTTTCTTTAATGAATGGGTAAGTATGCCAAGTGTATTTTTCGGTATACTTACCTATTCTTGTAATTTGTTTGTCACCGCCGACCCGTCGCATCAAGGTGAGTATTACAGGGAAGTCTATGGGGAATCTTAGGATTAGCCTAAGGGTAGGGAAGTCATAGGAGGGGAGTTTTACGATGAGGCTGTGGGGAGGGAAGTCTTAGAGTTAGAATGTTAGGGTCAGGCTGCCGGGAAGGGAGTATTAGGGTAAGGCTGCAGACAGGGGAGTCTTAGGGTCAGGCTATGGGGCAGGGAGTCTTGGGGTTAGGCTGTGAGGAAGGGAGTCTTAGGGTCATGCTGTGGGAAGGAGATGGTTAGGGTAATGGAAGGGAAGGGTTTGAGTAAGGATTAGGATCAAGGTTGGGGTTACATTTTGACTCACCATTCACCACTGCATCTTCGTTCTTGGCAGGATTGATTCTACCTTGGTGAGGTAGAAGCAATCGATTTGTAACCAAAAAACCACAGGCTGCGCTTCTAATTAAATATATGAAATGTGTGCAAGTGTATTTATAAATGGAGAGGTACAGCCAAGGCCCAAAATGACCACTGTGCAACTACAAGGAATAAGAGATGTCTGGTGCTTCAAACAAACTTTATATAACATTATGTGTCAGCACATACATAAAAAGGAGGTTTAGTTCACAGTATAGGTATATTGGGTTAAGCTCACCTGCCCAGCGTCAAGGCACCTCCTGTAGGTAAGTCCCCACCCATCCGCTACATGCGTACTCAGGAGGTCCGCATCAAGTCACCCCTGCCATTTGAACAGTGTGCAGCGGCCACACTGGGGAGGGGTCAGGCTCCCAAAGTGAAATTAGCAACAGTAACAAAAAAAACACAGGCTGTGCTTCTAATTTAATATATGAAGCAATCAATTTCACAGCCAGTTCTCAACTGGTTGGTATAAAACGGCCCTATCCTAAATGGCTTCTTATGCAAAGCTGAAGGTTGAAATCTAATGGTGGAACTGAATTAGTCCAAATAATGCATTGTCAAAAAGGTGTTAATCAATATTTATTATTACTGAAAAATACGTGGAGACAATTAAAAAAAAGAAAAAATATTAAAGTGCAGCTTTAAAGTTACCTTGTCCCTTGATTCGCCTCAGGGCCATTGGATTTCCATCCAGTAAAGCAGATTCTGGAGCAACTGAAGTTAGCACAGACAAAGTTATAGAGCCTGAAGGATTTACTGATAAAGCAAAGAGCAGTGCACCAGAGCTCATCATTTCATGGAGCAGTGCAGAAGAAAGGTTTAGAAAACATTTTAGCGATTTGTTTTCCTGGGTGTATTACACAAATACTGCCTTTCTATGTTAAAAAAAAACAACAACATTTTATTGAAAAAAGAGGTCCTCATATATAGAAAGAGTCAGATTCAAACATTTCTCTTGAGATTAATAACATTCACAAACATACACATGCCGTGTGCTTAAGTTGACGCTTTCCGCACGCGTACAACTCCGTACGACCGGACATACTATACTGCGTATGTGGGAAAATACATAATGTCAGTGGGGGGAGGCATTTAAATTGTACAGTATGGGCTGTGTTAGGCGCATTCGCTACGTTCGCACAACGATACGCACGGAGAACTTAAGGTAGAGCTATGGACGCGGAAGTCATCTGAATTCTGTCCATCAGAGGGGAGTGTTTGCCACATAAGTGCGGACATTTGCTATTCTGTGCGTTCTTAAAGAACTCTTAAGTCTGAATCAGGTCCATAGTCACAAAATGATACCACACAATCATATCAGTTTCTTCCACTGACATCAGTAGTAAGGTCCTCTAACTGCCACAAATACCCCCCAAACTATATGGCGGTATGTAGCTCTCTCTAGAAACCATAGAACAGCAATACACCACATGGTGGACTGGATCATCTGACATAAAATGCTAATACCCCAGGAAATACGCTTTGTATGCAGAGGGAGGCCTTTAAATCATACAGTAGGGGCCGGGTTAGGCCGTTACGTACGTCAATCCATTACATACATCCGTACTTACACTTGGAAAAGTTAAGGTAGGGATTGGCAAATGTAAATCGAGTAATTTACGTAAAAGCGGGAGTGCCTAATGGAGTGCATAGTACTTAAGATAGCAACGTAAAAACAGCTTAGGTCTGGATTTCCCCCATCGTGTGTGCAAAATTCTATATTTAGTACAGGGTGCCTGAATGGTGTCTGTCCTAACAGGTTCCAATTCTGCTGCACCTTTTGAGTGGTGCGATATTGCTTCTACATTACTTGTTCCTGCCAAAACTTCCTATATTTTTGTACACTGAAGTTTGACAGTTTTAAGGTAAATAAATATTGCAAATAAACATCCCATGGGTTGCACAAAGCATCTTTAAACTGGTGTATGCAAAGACAATATGTATACAAAATCTTCAAAATAAATACATTTCACTTAGTTGGCTCCAGAGCTTATCAGTATATCACGAATAATTGCCTAATTTTGCACAATGTACCTTTTTTTTTACATGACCAAGTAATGCACAAAACATATTACCCGCTGAGTTCCTCCCCTTATTGAAGGCTTCCATTCCCAAGTGCATTAAAAGGAACAAATGGTATAATGCTGTGAAAGTGTTGGAGTGAAATGACAGTTGTTTATCAGATTCAAACATTTTCAATAACACATTCATTGCCCAGGAGATCCACTCATGGGTGTTTTATTACACGAACTAACCGTCTGATCTGTTTGCATCAGATAATTAAAGGGAATTATTTATTAACTTTTCAGGCAGCAAACTGTACAAAAATGTGGATGAAAAATAATACATAAAAAATTTAAACTAAAAATAGTGTTTATTTCCTGGAAATGTTTAGTTATGTGGCTTATTTCTAACCAATTTTAGAATCTGGTGCTGTTGGTATATACGTTTATGTAGCACAATGAACAGTGATATATGTCTATATCCAGGGCCACTGCCAGAAGTGCTGGGGCCCGGGACACATTCACGGCGCTATCCCCCATGATGGCAGCCCTGTATAAAACATGTGTTCTTAATAAATGCTCCAAGTGGTACACATAGGTTTATGTGTACAACACCTCATAGCGGTATTGCCTTCCGCTTCCCGTCCCACTGGCGGAAGTTATCCCAGGATCGGACTATAAATATAGAAGATCCAGATTTTCGTAAATCTAGATTCGGTCCTCAGTGAGTATATTTTGCAAACTGAATCTTTTTTTCTGCAAAAAACATTGCCAGTACTTTTAAATATCTTGTTCCGCTTCTCTTTTTGTGACCTTTTCTGTTCTAACATTAATAAAGCCAAACCAAGGGAGGAGAACGGAAGTGTTTATGGCTTGAGGCAGGCTCTCAAAGGCCATAAAATGATCTAAAGACATCACATTTTCTAAACATCTCTGACTTGGTTTTCAGGAGCAGTCTATAATTTTAAAGATGTCCATTTAATTAGTGACTAGTTTACTTACAGCTACCGACCATGCTGTATGGCTTACTATTCAATAAAAATTCAGTTGAATGTTAGGTCATGTTCAATAAGAATTACAAAATGTAAATTGCTATTTACTACTGTTCCCCATGTAGGACTATATATCAGCACTTACAAGTTATATACTTGTTTAAAAGCTAGCAATCCTCCTCAGTGGGTGAGAAATTTCCCCTTGGTCATCAAAAAACCTATTAAAGTGAACCAAACTGCTTCCAGTGGTGATGAAACTCTAAAATGTTTTTAATATCTACCACAGTGCTTAACTGTCACTCCTAATGGAGTCCTACATAGGCGCTACTTTAGCGTCTGCTTGTCTATCAAGCACTTCTGGATCTGAATCTGGAGCTTCGTCATAGAATTTTTGGTTGGCTCCTTCCTTCTTACCTGAGACTGGGCAGTATTTGGAATACGCCAAAGGTTGTTGGTCGGCGATTAGAACAGCCCTTTTATAAAAGGGACATTTTCTCCCAGCCATTTTCAAAATGGCTCGAGAGGCAAAACCCTATGGGGATTAAGAGTCAGTTCAAAGAGGTCAATAAAGTCACTCTTTTGAAACTTTTCTTATATTAAAACAAGTCTAATGGTAAGCTTTATAAAAAATAAATCCATACTAAACGAAATGAAAGAAATAGTTAATTAACTGAGTAATAACAATGGGGTAGATCCAGAACTA
>WWET01009873.1:4162-17309 GCA_011038615.1 Limnodynastes dumerilii
GTTCTTTGCATTGTATTGTTCTCCTGGTCTAGATTTTTACATAGTTATATGCTCCCATGCAATATATACAGTATATGTGTTTATGAGGATTCCATTCTGATCTCTCACCCCATTCTCCATATATGGAAGTAAACCATTACTGTCTTTTTATGCACATTTAGGTGTTTGTTTCTCAAATTGTTTCTGCTTTTCTGAGGTATCATTAAATATATGCACACATTGCATTTATGTCAGGCCGCTTGCATCCGCTGTTTAAAACTCTCACGTTTTTACTTACCGCCAGGTCCCCGCTGCTTGCTTCTCCCGTCCTCTGGACTCTGCTTGCCACCTGCATTCCCCTGCTGTTGGCAGCGGCTCCCTCTCCGCGCTCCCGGACACTCCGCTGGCTTCCTGTAAGCAGTCTCCACGTGCTGCGTCGCATCCTCTCACTGCGGGCGCGTGCTTTCTCTCTGGCATTTTAGTTTAGGGCTCTTGTGGCCACTCGCGTAATTGCACTATTTTACTTAGATAGCTCAGCCTATCAGAGGCTACCTGTTTCTATATAAGCCTTCCTCTTCCTCTATTCTCTGCCGGTTATAAAGTCTGATCCTCAGTTCTGTGACCTGCTATTAACCTTGTGTGCCTAGTGCTTCTAGCCTAGTGATTTGACCGTTGTTTGAGCCACTTACCTGCCTTGATTCCTGCCCTTTGTTACCTTGTGTATCTAGCCCTGGTTCTTGTTCCTATTTTTGTACCTACCTTCCCTGCAGTACCTACCTTTACCTTGAGTGAATGTTTATGTTACCTCTTCGGAGGCATCGCTGTGTGTGTGAGTGTGTGCAAGCCCTAGTGCGTCTTGTATTGTTCTGTTAACATTCTTCTGTCCTTTGTGCCGAGTTCAGTGTTGCTTGTCGTCTGTCGCAGTCCGGTCACTTCCGGACTACTACTCCTCCTACTTACCTACTACTCCCATCCCTCCTGTCTGGTGTTCACTCCGGGTGTTCATTTCTCTTCCACAAGTTTGGTTCAACGGGGCCCGCCCAAGCTATTGGGCCGCTGCCAATTCCATCCCCACCATCAGGGGCCCTGGTGAAGACCCCCCGTATAGTAGAGTCTCCGGGCTCCAGTAACCAACTCGTCCACTCTGCCTATCTCTTTTGTGGTCACCTCGGTTCTCGCCAGGTAAACCCGAGGTACCATGCTAACACTCTCTTTGACTACTCCGGTACTCATCAGGTAAAACCGGAGTGTCATAACAATTTAACTCTATTTTCAACTAAGTGTGTAGATAGGTCTGGGGCGCTGGAAAAATAGGGCGTGGGGTGGTTGCCACTAAACTCAGTAGGTACCACTAAACCTACTAGAAATAGAAATATGTGTAGGAAGATGAGTATCAGGGCGGCTGAGGGAGGAAGTGAAATAAATAAAGGTGATATAGGGTTTTATCCTCTTAGTTTTCAAAGACCATCGCTGCGGGATCCGATCAAGATACTTATTCTATTTCCCCTGGCACCTTTGAGTATCGAAAAAGTGTCCTGAAGAACTTACATCCAATACGTGTCTCTTTCCACTGGAAGAAAATAACATCCTCCGTTCCTGCAGCAGCTCACACACAGTGAACTTTGGAGTGTATGCCACTGATTAGATCCCATTTGTTTTATTTGCTTGCATATTTGGACTGCCTTAAGACTTATAGTTGGAATTCTTTTACATTTTTGTATTATTCACGGCAGGACTTTATACGTCTTCTAGGACGTTTTTACAGGACTATTTTCAGGAAATTTTTGGTTTTAAGATTTTTTTATTTTTTCAATTTTTTTATTTTTCTATTTTTGTTCAACTTTACGGATTACAGATTACCTTTCGGACGCCAGCGGCATGTAAACAAGCCCACATGGAGGATGGCTGTTGGGTGCGCGCTTCTCTCTGCTAATTGCTGTCTTTCCCGCTTGGGGGAATCAGCCTATCATCATCCTCCCATTCCAATTATAGTTTCTGACCTGTCAGTACTGTAGTCTGCTATTCTGTGTGCCCAGTGCTTTGCCTAGTGAATTGACCGCTGTTTGCCTACTATCCTTGCCTTGTCCCTGCCTTGATTTATCTTGTGTATCCATTCCCGGTTCTCTCTTCTTAGTGTGCCCACCTTCCCATTTTTCCATACCTTCCCCGGCCCTCCATATATCTGCATGTATGCGTCTAGTCCGTCTTGTCCAGTCCTGTGACCTACCTTCTGTCCGCTGTGCCATGTTCAGTGTTCAGTGTGGTTTGTCGCAAACCGGTCCCTTCTGGTTTGGTCTATTCCCCGCTTCCTCATTTTCACCTTTCCTCACCATCTGGTGTCCGCCTAGGGTTTCCTTTTCTTCTCCCGTGAGTCCGGTTCAACGGAGCATGAACTGTTGTTGGGGCGCAGCAAAATCCATCCCCACCATCAGGGGCTCTGGTGAAGTCCACCTGATAGCAAAGACCCCGTGCTCCGGTAGCCGAGTCCGTAACATTATAATCAGCCTTACTATGCAAACCCCGACGGAACCTTCCATAGCAGAAGCCAAAAATGCCCTCATCACTCAGGTATCCAGTTTGTGACAGATGATTCAGACCCTGACACATAATGTCAACGACCAGGAGAAAGTCATCTCAGGCATGTGGGCCTCAGTCGGTGCCCCACAAGCTCATGCCTCTGCCCCGTTACCACCTACAGCATCCACAGACATCAAAGTCAACCTTCCAGACAGATTCTCTGGGGACCGCAGCCAGTTTCACCTTTTCAAAGAAAATTGCCATCTGTACTTTAGGCTCCAACCTAACGCTTCTGGATCCGAACCCCAACGAGTCGGCTTGGTAATCACGCTTCTCCAGGGGGATCCTCAGGCCTGGGCGTTCAGTATTCAGCCGGAAGACCTTAGACGCATTTTTTGAAGCCTTGGGCCTCCTCTACAAGGATCCGGATCGGGCAGCCATGGCCGAGGTGAAGCTTCGTCCCTACGTCAGGGAAGAAGGACAGCGGAGGAGTACTGCTCAGAATTCTGTCGCTGGGCCAACGATTGCGGTTGAAATGATCCAGCTCTACGCAGTCAATTTCGCATCGGGCTGTTGGACCAAGTAAAGGACACCATCGTTCAGTTTAATGCCTCCTGAAATCTGGAGGACCTCATGCGCCTGGCCATCAAGGTGGATCGGCGGCTGAAGGAACGACGTCTGGAGAAGGATGCGGCGGCAAGTTTCTCCACTGTTCCCTTCACACCAGAGTTCCAGACTGCTAAAGAAACTATGCAGATCGGGTCCTATCATCTCTGCAAGGAGGAAAAAGCCCATAGGCGTAATCTGGGACTGTGCCTCTACTGCGGTGGAAAATCCCACAGGACAGATTCTTGACCAAAAAACAACCCATGCAGTCGGGAAAAGAGTAACCCAGCCGGTTTGCAAGGAGCTCCGGTTGGGTAGTCATCTAATCTCCTCAAGAAATTCGCTCCTGGTCCCAGCCCAACTGATCCTGAGGGATCACGAAGAACAACTATCCGCTTTTGTCGATAGCGGTGCTGCTGGGAATTTTTTGGACATTAAACTCGTTAAGGCACTGAATATTCGAGTTAGAAGACTTGATGTTCCCGTCTCAGCAGTTGGACTGGATGGCCAACCACTATCCGAGGGTCCCATCCTCCAGAAAACAGAACCCATGCAACTGTCAGCATGTGCCATTCGGAGTTTATTGAGTTCCTTATTACTAACTGTGCTTCAGTCCGGCTGGTCCTGAGTCACCCGTGGCTCCAACTCCATAATCCCTGTATTGTTTGTTCTCTGGAAGAGATTGTATGGTGGGGCAAGACCTGTGAAGATTCGTGCCTTTCCTACCCAGTCCAGGTAGGGAATATATCTGTCGAGAGTAATCCCCCCGCAGTATGGTGAATTTGCGGATTGTTTCCAAGCAAGTGGCAGAGACACTGCCTCCTCACCAACACTACAATTGTGCCATTGAGCTCATGCCTGCCTGGGGCAAAGCTACCCAAGGGGGACCCGAAACAGCCACCATGGACACCTACATTAAAGAGAACCTGGAGAGAGGGTTCATTGGTCCCTCTAAGTCACCGGTCTTCTTTGTGGGCAAGAAGGATGGTTCTCTCAGACCGTGCATTGATTATCGGGCATTGAACCGTATTACAGTTAAAAACAACTATCCCTTGCCATTAATCTCGGATCTTTTAAATCAGGTCAAAGAAGTGGTTGTCTACTCCAAGATTGATCTTCGTGGAGCATAAAACCTGGTTCTGATCAGGGAGGGAGATGAATGGAAGACCGCATTCAACACCCATTCAGGCCACTGCGAATACCTGGTAATGCCTTTCGGGCTATGTAATGCTCCAGCTGTATTCCAGGACTTCATCAATGATGTTTTCAGAGACTTCTTAAGGAAGTTTGTAGTGGTCTATCTCAATGACATCTTAATCTTTTCTCCCTCCCTTGAGGAACACCGAATACATGTGAAACAAGTTCTTTCTCACCTCCGAGAATTCAGGTTTTATGCCAAACTGGAGAAATGCGAGTTTGAAGTCTCCAAGATAACCTTTTTAGGGTACATCATTTCCCAGCTGGGTTTCGCCATGGATCCAAAAGAGGTCAAGGCAATCCTTGAATGGAAACAACCCACGGACTTGAAAGTCATTCAGCAATTCATGGGATTTTCAAATTATTTCATTAAATACTTTTCCATTCTGATGGCTCCCATATCCGCTTTGACAAAAAAAAGGTGGATCCTTCAAGATGGTCTGTGGATGCTGTAAGAACCTTTGAGGACCTCAAACAAGCCTTCGTTACTGCACCTATCCTCAGACATCCTAATCCTGAATTGCCGTTCATTATTGAGGTGGATGCATCAGACGTAGGGGCAGGGGCTGTGCTCTCTCAACAAGATCCCCAAGATTCCAAGTGCCATCCATGTGCCTATTTTTCTAAACAGTTTTCTTCTGCAGAAAAGAACTATGATGTTGGGAACCGAGAGCTGTTGGCCATCAAGATGGCGTTTGAAGAATGAAGGCACTGGCTTGAGGGGTCAGCTCACATCATTACAGTTCTTACGGATCATAAGAATCTAGCGTATATAGAATCCGCGAAACTACCGAACCCTCGTCAGGCCCACTGGGCTTTGTTCTTCACCCAGTTTAATTTTATCATAACCTACAGACCAGGCTCTCTGAACCATTGAGCGGATGCTTTATCCCGCGCTTTCCTGCCTCAGCATGGAACCACCCTCCCCCCCTTACCGGTGATTCCTCCTGCCACCATCATAGCTGGATTGACCCAAGATCTTCGATCTAGAATTCTGGCGGTCCAGGACCAGGCTCCTGAGTAGACACCTTCCGAACGGTTATTTGTGCCCAAAAATCTCAGGAAACAGTTTCTTCAGGAGAATCACTCATGCAGGACCGCGGGTCATCTGGGTATCCAAAAAACTCTCAAAGCCTTGTCCCGATCTGTTTGGTGGCCTTCCATTGCTCAGGATACTAAAGAGTTTGTTAATTCTTGTATTTTCTGTGCTAGGAACAAGACCACGCAGTCTCACCCTTGTGGCCCTCTGCTTCCTCTTTCGGTCCCCAATCGCCCATGGGCCCATTTGTCCATGGACTTCATCACTGATCTCCCTAATTCCCGGGGTTTTACTACCATTTGGGTGGTGGTCGACAGGTTCAGCAAGCTGGCACACTTTACTCCCTTACCGGGGTTACCCAACGTTCAAACCTTGGCTAATTTGTTTGTGAATCATATTCTCAGACTTCATGGACTGCCCACGGAAATTGTATCAGTTCGTGGCTTGCAGTTCATTGCTTATTTTTGGAGAGTCTTCTGCAAAAGGTTCGGGATCCAAATTAACCTGTCTTCTGGAAATCATCCTCAATTCAATGGCCAAACGGAAAGGGTGAATCAGTCATTAGAACAATATTCATGCTGTTACACTTCCCAATTCCAGGATAATTGGTCTGAGAATATTCTCAGGGCGAAATTTGCATATAATAATGCTCATCATTCTTCCAGTTCAGTGTCTCCTTTTTTCTGAGTCCATGGATTTCACCCCAAAGCTAACTCCATCATTCCTGTCACCACCACCCCCGACCCTGGCGAGTTAATCACTGTCTGCGTTATACAGCTTATTGTTACACGCCGGCAACCAGCAGCCAGCGTGTAACGCCACTTCTTCCTGTTGTGGTCGCGCTGCGTCCAGGTCGTCACTAGGAGACCTGGACGCTTCTCTCTGTGGAACGCAGCGTGCGTTCCAGTACGTCTACTAGCGCATGCGCGGGCCATACCTTATATTCCTGGCGCTTCTCCACGAGGACGCCGGTGATAGCGTGTGTGGAGTCCTGCTGCTTGTCTGCTGGCTGCGCTGCTGAGTTCATGTAGTGAGTCTTGTCAGTGTCTTACCTGCCCTGGTTTGTCTGTTGCTTGCTACCTTTGTCCTGGTCCTTCTTGGGCATTTTCTTCTTCCCATTGTTTGTCCTTATTATTGTAGTATCTGCAGTCCGCCACATTGTGGCATTATATTGCTGCCATTATTCCTGTTTTTTGCACCATACCGTGCTATTATCTTTGCAGTTTAGTACTTTGTTATTTTGTTGGATTATTCTTTATTACTGTACTGTATTACTTAAAGTTGTTTGCTTTATTATACAGCACGCCACATAGTGGCAGTCTGCTGTGCTGTGTGCCCAGTACGGGCCAATTGGTTTTATGACCTCTCGTATACCTTGTGTTACTCCTCGCCACATAGTGGCATTGATTTGTGCTGACCATATCTCTGAACTGCACTACGGTGCTAACTGTTACTGTGCAAGTACCGCACTTATTATTTGTTTCCTTATATACTGCACGCCACATAGTGGCAGCCTGCCGTGCTGTGTGCCCAGTCCGGGCTAGTAGGTTTCTAGCCCTCTTGTATGCCTTGTGTAAATGATAACACTTGCTACATTTCCCTACCTGCCACGGTGCTTTATTTTTCTTTATTAATTGTCTATCTTTCATTACTGCCTCTTCAGTGGAACCGTGCACCTGAGATAGCGGCTTGTTTATTTGGGCGCAGCACTAGTCCATCCCCACCTCCAGGGGCTCTGGCGAAGACCCCCAGATTCCCTGCTGCATGTTAGGTAATCGGTTTCATAACATTATCACCGACACACGTTAAAAAAAAAAAAAAAATGGAAGTAACCACATCTGATGCCATAAAAGCTTTAATCAATCAAGTGTCACATTTGGGCCAGATGGTTCAGAGTTTAACTGCTAAGGTTGAAGCTCAAGAGGAAGCTATTGCTGCTCTGCACCCTAGAGCTCAGCAAGCTGTTGTACAACCAGAGCCGGTTGCTGATATCAAGGTCCCTCTCCCAGATAGATTTTCGGGTGAGCGCTCAAAATTCCGTCTGTTTAAAAATAACTGTAATCTATATTTTCAACTACGCCCAAATTCTTCCGGAAACGAATTTCAACGGGTGGAGCCCTCTTGTATGCCTTGTGTGAATGATAACACTTGCTACATTTCCCTACCTGCCACGGTGCTTTATTTATCTCTATTAATTGTCTTTCATTTATTACTGCCTCTTCAGTGGAACCGTGCACCTGAGATAGCGGCTTGTTTATTTGGGCGCAGCACTAGTCCATCCCCACCTCCAGGGGCTCTGGCGAAGACCCCCAGATTTCCTGCTGCATGTTAGGTAATCGGTTTCATAACACTTATATAAGACGAAGACGAGAGTAGACCATCATTGGTCCGAATGTAACTTCAGAGTGGGGGACAGGGGACCGGATTCAGACCCCCGCATGCTTTCAGTGCGCGCGGGGGTCTGAAATTACAGAAAGAGGGGAGTGCACACCCCCAGTCACTCCCCTCTGTCGTGCGGGCTTAATTGCAGCTTACGCTGCCATAAGCCTGCCTTGAATGCGGCGTGTGGATCAGCGGTCTGTACGACCGCTGATTCGCTACAGTGTGGGAGCCCCCTCCCACACTGTACACTTTACATGCCTTTAGCTTTAGCGGGCGGAAGGGAAGCACAGCCCATTTCCTCGGAACAAAGTTCCGTCCGATTTCTGCAACTATAGTAATCCTAGCGTAACATTTGGAGGGCGCATGTTAAGTCAGGTGATTTACGCACCTTGCGTGCGTAAATCACCTGACGGTATTACATCTGGATCCGGTCCAGGGACTGGCTTTCAACCAAAATGATCAGATTAACCTTCTAGGAAATTGGGTCCTCGCTACATTGGACCATTCCACATCATTAAAAGGATCAATCCTGTGGCTTTTAGACTGGAATTACTAAGGAACCTTAGGATTCCATCTACCTTTCACGTATCCCTTCTTAAGCCAGCTAAAAAGTCTAGGAGGTTCCATCAAGTTCTCCCTGTAAAAACTCCTCCGGTGTTGGTAGACAATCAAGAAGAATATGAGGTCGAAGAAATCTTTGATTCTAAGAAAGTTAGAAATCAGATTCAATATCTTGTACAGTGGAAGGGATACGGTCCGGAAGAAAGATCATGGATACCTGGGAAGAATCTTCATGCTGTTAGACTGAAGAAGAACTTTCATAAAAAATTTCCCCTTAAGCCTATCCATTAGGGGTATCATAACCTCTCATTTAGGGGGGGTGGGGGGGGAATGTTACATGCCGCTGCTAGAGTGGCGTTACCGCAGCTTACCTCCGGCTCCGTCGGACGCTGATTCTCTCTTCTCTGTATGTGCCCGCACATGCCGCCAGCGGCATGTAAACAAATCCACGTGGTGGATGGCTGTCGGGCGCGTGCTTCTCTCTGCTAACTGCTGTCTTCCCCGCTTGGGGGAGACAGCCTATCATCATCCTCCCATTCTGGCTGCTGGCCAATCAGGGACCAGCAGCCTTTATTTGAATTCCTCTCTCCCAGTCCCTGGCGCCGATTATTGTTTCTGATCTGTCAGTACTGTAGTCTTTTATTCCGTGTGCCTAGTGCTTTGCCTAGTGAATTGACCGCTGTTTGCCCACGATCCTTACCATGGACCTGATCCAGAACTACGCCCGTCGTAGCTGTAAAGCCGATCTGCGCATGCGCCGGGCAGATGTTGTCCGTAGGCACAGCGTAGTGATGCTGGAGGGGGCGTACCCCCAGTGTTACTACATTAAGGTTAGTGAAGGTAGGTGGGGGGAGTTAGTTTAATGAGGGAGGGAGGGAGGAAGGGCTTAGCGTTACAACGCTCCTGTGCGAACGTATTTTCCATTGGTTACGCCGGCTGAAGTTAGGGTAGCCTTCAGCCGGCCTAAGCAAGGGAAAATACGGCCACACAGGGGGAGTGTAGGGCAGAGTAGACGCCGATACACTGTGCTTTAGTAAGCACAGCGCATCGGTGTAGTTCTGGATCAGGCCCCATGTCCCTGCCTTTATTTATCTTGTGTATCCATTCCCGGTTCTCTCTCCTTAGTGTGCCCACCTTCCCATTTTTCCATACCTTCCCCGGAGTGCTTGTCTTTGTTACCCCTTCGGGGGTCCCGCCGTATGTCTGCGTGTATGCGAGCCCTAGTCCGTCTTGTCCAGTCCTGTGACCTACCTTCTGTCCGCCGTGCCTGGTTCAGTGTTCAGTGTGGTTCATCAACAACCGGTCTCTTCCGGTTCGGTCTATTCCCCGGTTCCTCATTTTCACCTTCCCTCACCATCTGTATCCATCTAGTGTTTCCTTTCCTTCTCCCGCGAGTCCAGTTCAACGGAGCACGACCTGTTATTGGGGTGCAGCAAAATCCATCCATCCCCACCATCAGGGGCTCTGGTGAAGTCCACCTGATAGCAAAGACTAATTCTCTGATTTTTATTTTAAAGATAGAAGTTCATGATTAGTAACTGAGTAATGGCTAGAGTGCCAGGCCATGTCTTGTTTTTTGTACAAATTCCCCTTGCCTTGTGCACCGGTCATATATATTACTTTATAAACTGATTCTGTAGCTGCCTCCATTTTGAATATGTATGTATATATATATTGTGGATGGGCCTTTCGTTGCTGCAGGGGGTAATGGGACACTTCCTCCTGTAAATCTAGTGTAGTGTGTACAGAGGCACTGTGCAGCTGATTGGGACTTCCGATTGGGAGTGTTATTATTTAAATTTTTCTGTCCTTAGCATAGTTGGAAGTGTGTACTCAGATTTTTAGTAATATGTTCAGTTTTTTATTCTTGCTCATTACATTGTCTAAAACAAAAATGTTTAGCATGAGCTCTTTTGAACATTAAGGGCCAGATTCATTAAAAACATTTTGGGCTGCGATTTCACATTGCAGCCCATCGCGGCGATATTGCTGCGATTAAAAAAGATTCCGAATTCATTAAAACGCGATTTGCTTGCGATTTTTGCAATCTCAAGCGATGTTCTGCGATTTTTAAAGGGCTAAATCGCGGTGATTTTCAATATAAAACCACCGCGATTAGCGCTTTAACAAATCGTGGCTAATCTTAGTGTAATCTGTGCAGTGTATCGTGTGTATTAAAATAAATAAAATGTTTGTGCACTCACCGTTTGATGTCAGCATCTTGGGAAGCCTTCAATTCTTAGTATAATGTCTTCTGCAGTTTTCTTCTTCAATAAATTTGCATAGCATGAAAGGCACTCACAGTCTTTGTAATAAGGTAAGGCTGAATCTTGGTCCAATGTTTCAGTTTATTCACTTCAAACTGTCATCAGGGATGTCCCTGATGACAGTTTGAAGTGAATAAGCTGAAACGTTGGACCAAGATTTAGCCTTACCTTATTACAAATACTGTGAGTCTATATTGTGAAAAAGAAGCACATCACATGGAGGAGATCAAGTAAAGATCTTTTATTTTGTAGCAGGCAGACAGCATAACAGGTAAACCACATCAGCAACAGCAAGTTGGTTACAGCAATGCAGCATATAAGTGTCACAGCATAATCCAAAGATTCTTCAGGTGCTCCAGTGGTCCCTATTGTACCCTAACACTTGAGCAGATATTCCGCCAGGTTTAACCTGTCCCCTGCCCACAATGTACCCCAAATACTTGGCTTCTACCATACCAATGGCACATTTCTCAGGGTTGGCAGTAATCCCTTGTGCCCGTAGAGACTTTCAAATGGCCTCTACATTTGGTTGGTGCGATTCCTAGTCAGAGCTGAAAATAATTATGTTGTCTAAATATGCAACTGCATATTCCCTATGGGGCCACAGCAACTTATTCATAGCTCTCTGGAAGGTTGCTGGGGCATCTTGTAAACCAAATGGCAACCTTTTGCACTGAAATAAGCCATCTGGGGTAGAGAAGGCTGTTTTTGCCTTAGCAGCTTCTGTCAAAGGAATCTGTCAGTATTCCTTTGTCAAGTCAAGCGTGGTAAAATATTGACTCCTGGCTAATCTCTCTACCAACTCATCAATCTGGGGCATAGGGTACGAATCAAAGCGAGAAACCTGATTTAATTTGCAGAAGTCATTTCAGAATCTTACCGCACCTGAAGGCTTAGGTACTAAGACAATGGGCCTGATCCAGAACAACGCATCAGAGCGAATTTACGCATGGCGGAGACGTATAGTCGCCTATTTCTAAGTACTGCGCATGCGCACCATAGCAAATACGCTCATTAGCGTAGCGTAATTGTGAACGTATGGGCCATTCATATATTTGTCACGTAAATACTTATGTGTGGGCGTGCCAATTTTACGTGAGTCAACAATACATTCGATTTACATGAAGTAGGTGGAGGTTTGTACTTAAAGTGTACAGTATGGGCGTGCTAAGCGGCGTACGTTCACGTAGTCTATACGTCCGTTAGCGGACGTACGCTGCTACGCGAAAAAAAGTTAAGGGAAGCGGAACTCTGTGAAATACGTACATTCAAGGGGTATGCCTAGGGGAGTGTATAGAACATATACACGCATATATGCAAAAATACGTTACACGTGGAAACGTATTGCACACGTAGTTCTGGATCTACCCCAATGTGATTATTCCACTCGCTATTTGATTCCTCTATAATCCCTATTAAATTTTTGCTATTCATATTTTTATATTATGGGCATAATTTTTTGCGCACCTCATCAAGCTGCATATTATGACATGTGAGGGTGAAATTCAATTCATTTTATTGAAAAAAATACAGTTGTTCACCCCTGCATATCTTTGTGGAATGGTATCTTTCAATAAATATAAATAGGGGTTCATTTTTCAGTACCAGTGTTCCAAACTTTGGCTGCTGCTGAGGGAGGATCTTCAATCTATCAACTGAGAGGACTACAAATGCTAAGCTATTACTTTTCATTTTATACACATTACACTTTTCCCACATTAATTTACATTAATACATAAATAACATTACATTCAGTTTCCAATAGATTGGCCTTTGTGCCTAATTTGTGCCCCTCTGATTTGTGCCCTGCATTTAATTACACATACACTTACAATGGAGTTAGTGCCCTCCCCTCAAATTTTCTGGGTGTGGATGTTTGCATCTTGCATGGAGGAATTGCAAGCGCAGCAAGTGCAAACTCCACCTCATAACACTAGTGTTGCTAATGATGCTGTGGAGGCTAGCTCCACACCAGTATGCCCACCTATTCCCAGGCCCCGCAACTATAGACCATGCCACACCCTAGACAGTCTCAAGTGAAGCTGACATTCATAAACTGTATCGTCTACCAAGACCATGCATTGAGTCGCTTTATGAGCTGTTGAAACCAGACCTGGAACCCATCTGTAACACCAACAACGGTTCCAGGTATATTAAAACTTTTGGGGGCCTTACATATTTTTGCAATGGTCACATTTCAGAACACAGTTGCCTATAGCGGAGGCTTTTCATAAGCCACATGCTCTAGACATTTGGTCCAGGTGCTATCAGCAATGTTCAAACAAGCCAATAAATATGAAACCGAACAGATGAGGCTTCTGGTGATTGCTTGGGACTTCTATTAACCTGGCACTTAATTGCTTAGCCATATTTTTATTTGTTTTACTTGATATTCATGTTTGGTTCTTTTCCACACATTTCACTTATTCCGATCCTCTCTTCAGTTAATCCTGTCTTTATCACTACTTTGTGGCAACGCTCGCAAGCGAGCGTACGCGTCTGTACACCCCCTCCCTCCTCTCTCCCACCTTCTACCCCCCCCCCCATCCTCCTCACCCCATACCCTCTCCCACTCCTCCATCACGCTCCCCTTCCCCTC
>WWET01009874.1:12444-23795 GCA_011038615.1 Limnodynastes dumerilii
CACACCCCCACACAGGGTCGGCCCTAGCCAATTTGGTGCCCTAGGCAAGATTTGGTTAGTGCCCCCTAGCAGAAAATCAACTCTGTTATTAGAGGGTCACAGTGGAGGTACAATGGTGCCTGGGCAGGCAGCTGACTGAAGATCGGCACCGCTCTGCTTTACAAAGAGTGAGGAGCTTCTACACACGTGCTGGGTTTCCTTTTATGCCCTGGGGTGCCCCCCCCCCTGACAAGATGCCGCTATAGGCGACTCGCCTATACTGTCTATAGCTAGGTCCGCCCCCACCCCCACATACATGGTGTGCCTACCTGCCATGCATAGGAAATATGCATGAGGAAAGGGCATATGCATTAAAATTGTACAATTAGTGCTTCGCTTAAGGTAGGGTCCTGCTGGGAGATCCACAATCCACACAAAGGAGAGCAGGGTGGGAGTGCCATGCTCTTATACATGCGGGGTCGTGAATCAACAATTCCATACGATAGCCTCCGCAACATACGGAAAGGACCACTACGTGTGAATCCAGTCCATAACCTTTATATCCTTTTCTAACTCACTTAAACATTCTGCAGCATTGTAACAGAATTTGCATGTACTTTTATAGTGATCTAACTGTCAAATGGAAGCCAAGCAGGGATTTATTGAAACAGAGAAACAAAAAATGTAAACGTTACACAAGAGGGAGAGAGACTGTGGCATCGTCATTCATTACCGCTTTCTCCACATGAGTTAAACAAGGCGTCTTGCAGAGATTATGGCTGTTTTAATTGTTGTTTGAAAAATCATTGCCATTTTCGTCTCTTTTATAATAACTGTGACACAGTAAACTCAGGAGAAGTGTAGGCTATAGATTTTGCTGATCTACGAAATGGATATAGTTATTGCTGTGCATAGAATTACACGGTATGGGGGGGATGTTAGTAAGACAAGCAATATATAGTTTCTTACTGTGATTTTTAAACATTGCTCTAAAATGGAAGAATACAGCGTAAAGGAAACGTTTCAGTTTGTTCTAAAAGCAAATACATGTAACAGGCATCTGAGTGACCCCTATTAAATGTTGTGCTGCTTGTGATAATAACTGCTTTCAGCACATTGTTAAGCATAGTAAACTGGCTCTTATCTCCATTTGGATGTATTTTCAGCTTAATGCAGTCCTTTGGGCAAATCTAGACCTCTGCATCAGTTCCATATGCATGGAGGTCTGAAAGTCCATATGTAACAAGAAAATACACCCCCATGTCACTCCCCGATCACGTGCAGACTTTAATATCTCCCTATGGGCGCATACACTTCTACAAAACAAAAACGAAAACTGACAAAAAAATTCCCAAAGTGAGCTCCTATGGTACCTTATACAAATTCCACCTACAAGGCAATTGTGAAAGGGACCGATGGGTCCACTAAAACTCAATATAAGCAACTCTACACTTAAAAATCAACCAACATAAAAGAAATGGCAATAGTAAAAATATATAAGTGTAGCTCAAAATGCATAAATAAATAAATAAATAAATAAATAAATAAGCGGTCTCCAGATCTGTGGTCTGGATAACCCCTGTGTAATATACAAAAAACGAATGTACCCAAAAAAAACAGATAGTATGATAACGTAAGGCACAGTGAATAAAAGTCAACTTCTTTACTGCAAGGAAAAGTATATGGGGTGGACTTGGAGTCCTCTCACAGATTATTTTTTCTGCTGAAAGTTCAAACAGTGCATCGATCGGCCTCTTGGACTTTGATGTCTCGTCTCCTCCCGTGTATCTGATTTTGAGTCTTTGCTTCACGGATATTCCTTAAGCAGTTTTTCTCCGTTTCCTCTGTTGTTAGTCTCTTCCAAGATAGGTGAGGGAGCCCTGTGATCTTGGATGGTGCGGTGCACGGACACCGCCGTGTATATGAAAAGGAAAGAAACTCCAAAGTGTGTTATCGGTAAAAATACAATTTTATTTCTTACATAAACAATAAAATCAACAATTGGGGCAAACACCCAATGGGAATATACACAATACAATACGAACTAAGATATATTGGATAAATAGACAGATAAAAACAAAACAAAAAATCCCATGGGGGAAGGGTTCCGTACCGGGCTGTCGGAGGTGAACAAGATGTTGACCCGGGATTTAATTCACCTCTACGAGCAGTCTGCACGGACACCAACACCACAGTCCTATCACTACCAACGCGTTTCGACCTGGAAATGTCTTTTTCAAGGCAGTCCTTCTTTCATTTTCATATACACGGCGGTGTCCGTGCACCGCACCATCCAAGATCACAGGGTTCCCTGACCTATCTTGGAAGACCCCCTGTATCTCTGTATACCTCCTTTATCTCTGTATACACTGTGTATCTCTCAATACACCCTGTATCTCTGTATAACCCTGTATCTCTGTATACCCCCTGTATCTCTGTATACACCGTGTATCTCTGTATAACCCTGTATCTCTGTATACACTGTGTATCTCTGTATACCTCCTGTATCTCTCCTGTATCTCTGTATACCTCCTGTATCTCTGTATATCTCCTGTATCTCTGTATACCCCCTGTATCTCTGTATACCCATGTATACCTCCTTTATCTCTGTATATCTCCTGTATCTCTGTATACTCCTATATCTCTGTATATCTCCTGTATCTCGGTATACCCCTGTATCTATGTATATTTCCTGTATCTCTGTATACCCCTGTATCTCTGTATATCCCTGTATCTCTGTATACCCCTGTATCTCTGTATATTTCCTGTATCTCTGTATATACTGTGTATCTCTGTATACCCCTGCATCTCTCCTGTATATCTGTATTCCCCTGTATCTCTGTATATCTCCTGTATCTCTGTATACCCCTGTATCTATGTATAAACTGTGTATCTCTGTATATCTCCTGTATCTCTGTATACCCTCTGTATCTCTGTATACCCCTGTATCTCTGTATACCTCCTGTATCTCTGTATACCCACTGTAAATCTGTATACCCTTGTATCTCTGTATATCTCCTGTATCTCTGTATACCCCTGTATCTCTGTATATCTCCTGTATCTCTGTATACCACTGTATCTCTGTATATCTCCTGTATCTCTGTATACCCCTGTATCTTTGTATATCTCCTGTATCTCTGTATATCTCCTGTATCTCTGTATACCCCTGTATCTCTGTATATCTCCTGTATCTCTGTATACCCCCTGTATCTCTGTATACACTGTGTATCTCTGTATACCCTCTGTATCTCTGTATACACTGTGTTTCTCTGAATACCCCTTGTATCTCTGTATACACTGTGTATCTCTGTATACCTCCTGTATCTTTCTATACACTGTGTATCTCTGTATACACTGTGTATCTCTGTATACCCCCTGTATACACTGTGTATCTCTGTATACCCCCTGTATCTCTGCATACACTGTGTATCTCTGTATACCCCCTGTATCTTTGTATATCTTCTGTATCTCTGTATACCATTTGTATCTCTGTATACCATTTGTATCTCTGTATACCTACAGTATCTCTGTATACCCCCTTTATCTCAGTATACACTGTGTATCTCTGTATATACTGTGTTTCTCTGTATACCCCCTGTATCTCTGTATACACTGTGTATCTCTGTATACCCTCCGTATCTCTATATACACTGTGTATCTCTGTATACCCCCTTTTTCTCTGTATACACTGTGTATTTCTGTATACCTCCTGTATCTTTGTATACACTGTATATTTCTTTATAACATCTGAATCTCTGTATACACTGTGTATCTCTGTATACCTCCTGTACCTCTTCATACACTGTGTATCTCTGCATACACTGTGTATCTCTGTATACCCCCTGTATCTCTGTAATCCCCTTGTATCCCTGTATACAGTGTGTATCTCTGTATTCTCCCTTTATCTCTGCATACACTGTGTATCTCTGTATACCGACATGTATCTCTGTATACCTACAGTATCTCTGTATAAACTGTGTATCTCTGTATACCTCCTGTCTCTCTGTATACACTGTGTATCTCTGTATACCTCCTGTCTCTCTGTATACACTGTGTATCTCTGTATACCTTCTGTATCTTTGTATACACTGTGTATCTCTTAATATACATCAAGGGTTGTGACCAGCTAGAGGAGGGTACCATTTTTCAAAAGAAAAGGTGTAAAAGAACACGAGGGCATGAATATAAACTGGAGGGTGGTAGATTCAAAGGAAATGTGCGGAAAATTTTCTTCACTGAAAGGGTGATAGATAAATGGAATATTCTCCCATCTGAGGTGGTTGAGGCCAATACAGTAGAACAATTTAAACATGCTTGGGATAAATATAAGGGTATCCTAAATTGTAACCCCAATTGAGGGTAAATAGGGTCTAGGGTCAGTATAGTTTTCAATAAACAAATGGGCAGACTAGATGGGCCATGTGGCTCTTATCTGCCGTCACTTTCTATGTTTCTATGTTTCTATGTTAATACCTTATGTATCTCTGTATACCTCCTTTAACTCTGTATACCTCCTGTATTTCTGTATACACTGTATATCTCTGTATACCCCCTGTATCTCAATATACACTGTGTATCCCTGTATACCCCCTGTATCTTTGTATACCCCCTGTATCTCTGTATACACTGTGTATCTCTCTATACCCCCTGTATCTCTATATATCCACTGTATCTCTGTATTCACTGTGTATCTTTGTATACCCCCTGTATGTCTATATACCACCAGTATCTCTGTATACACTATGTATCTCTGTATACCTCCTGTATCTCTGTATACACTGTGTATCTCTGTAGACCCCCTGTATCTCTGTTTACACTGTTTATCCCTGTATACCTCCTGTACCTCTTCATACATTGTGTATCTCTGTATACCCCCTGTATCTCTGTAAACCCCTTGTATCCCCATATACAATGTGTATCTCTGTATACTCCCTGTATCTCTGCATACACTCTGTATCTCTGTATACCTCCTGTATCTCTGTATACACTGTGTATCCCTGTATACCCCCTGTATATCTGTATACCCTCTGTATCTCTATATACACTGTGTATCTCTGTATACCAACCTGTATCTCTGTAAACCCCTTGTATCCCTGTATACACTGTGTATCACTGTATACCCGCTGTATCTCTGCATACACTGTGTATCTCTGTATACCAACCTGTATCTTAGTATACCCCCTGTTTCTCTGTATACATTGTGTATCTCTGTATACCCCCCGGTATCTCTGTTTACCCTTCTGTATCTCTTTATCCCCCCGGTATCTCTGTATACACTGTGTATCTCTGTATAGCCCCTGTATATCTTTATACACTGTGCATCTCTGTACACCCCCTGTATTTCTGTATACCCCCTGTATCTCTGTATACACTGTGTATCTCTGTAGACCCCCTATATCTCTGTTTACACTGTGTATCTCTGTATACCCCCTGTATCTCTGTATACACTGTGTATCTCTGTTGACCCCCTATATCTCTGTTTACACTGTATATCTCTGTATACCTCCTGTACCTCTTCATACATTGTGTATCTCTGTATACCCCCTGTATCTCAGTAAACCCCTTGTATCCCTGTATACAATGTGTATCTCTGTATACCCCCTGTATCTCTGTATACACTGTGTATCTCTGTATACGCTGTATCTCTGTATACTCCCTATATCTCCGTATACACTGTGTATCTCTGTAAACCCCTTGTATCCCTGTATACACTGTGTATCTCTGTATACACTGTGTATCTCTGTATACTCCCTGTATCTCTGTATACATTGCATATCTCTGTATTCCCCCTGTATCTCTGTATACACTGTGTATCTCTGTATACCTCCTGTATCTTTTTATACACTGTGTATCTCTGTATACCTCCTGTATCTCTGTATACACTTGGTATCTCTCTATACGGCCTGTATCTCTGTATACCCCCTGTATCTCTGTATACCGTTTATCTCCGTATCCCTCCAGCTTCTCTTAATACACTGTGTATCTCTGTATACCCCCTGTATCTCTGTATACCCCCTGTATCTCTGTATAACGTTTATCTCTGCATACCTCCAGCATCTCTTAATACACTATGTATCTCTGTATACCCCCTGTATCTCTTAATACACTGTGTATCTCTGTATACCCCCTGTATACATTGTGTAACTCTGTATACATTGTGTGTCTCTGTATACACTGTGTATCTCTGTGTACCACCTGTATCTCTGTATAAACTATGTATCTCTGTATACCCCGTGTACCTCTGTATACCTCCTTTATCTCTGTATACACTGTGTATCTCTGTATACCACCTGTATCTCTGTATACACTGGGTATCTCTGTATATCCCCTGTATCTCTTCATACACTGTGTATCTCTGTATACCACTTGCATCTCTGTATACACTGTGTATATCACTGTTTACCTCCTGTATATCTGTATGCCCCCTGTATCTCTGTATACACTGTGTATCTCTGTATACCCCCTGTATCTCTTTATACACTTTGTATCTCTGTTTACCTCCTGTATACACTGTTTATCTCTGTATATCCACTGTATCTCTGCATACATTGTGTATCTCTGTATATACTGTGTATCTCTGTATACCCCCTGTATCTCTGTATACCTCCTATATCTCTGTGTACACTGTGTATCTCTGTATACCCCTGTATCTCTGTATACACTGTGTATCTCTGTATACCTCCTGTATCTTTGTATACACTGCGTATCTCTGTATACCTCCTGTATTTCTGCATACACTTGGTATCTCTCTATACGGCCTGTATCTCTGTATACCTCCAGCATCTCTTAATATACTGTGTATCTCTGTATACCCCCTGCATCTCTGTATATACTGTGTATCTCTGTATACCCCCTGTATCTCTGTATAACATTTATCTCTCTATACCTTCAGCATCTCTTAATACACTATGTATCTCTGTATAGCCCCTGCATCCCTGTATACATTGTGTATCTCTGTATACACTGTGTATCTCTGTGTACCACCTGTATCTCTGTATATACTATGTATCTCTGTATACCCCGTGTACCTCTGTATACCGCCTGTATCTCTGTATACCTCCTGTATCTCTGTATACCTCCTGTATCTCTGTATACACTGTGTATCTCTGTATACCACTTGTATCTCTGTATACACTGTGTATATCTCTGTTTACCTCCTGTATATCTGTATGCCCCCTGTATCTCTGTATACCCTGTATATCTCTGTATACCCCCTGTATCTCTGTATACCTCCTATATCACTGTGTATCTCTGTATACCCCTGTATCTCTGTATACTCTCTGTATCTCTGTATACCCCTGTATCCCTTTATACACTGTCTGTCTGTATACCCCCAGCATCTCTGCATACACTGTATATCTCTGTATACCCCCTGTATCTCTGTTTACACTGAGATATCTCTGCATACCCGCTGTTTTTCTGTATACACTGTGTATCTCTGTGTACCCCCTGTATCTCTGTATACCCCAGGGTTGCCGACTCTCCCGGAATGTCCGGGAGACTCCCGAAATTCGGGCAGTACTCTCGGTATCCCGGGAAAGCCAGCAAATCTCCCGCAAGTGACTTGAGGCCCGTGGTTTCACTGAAAGAAGAGAAGGAGAGAAGCTGCCAAAAGTCGGCAACCATGGTATACCGTTTATCCCTGTATACACTGTGTATCTCTACATACCCTCTGTATCTCTGTATACCCCCTGTATCTCTGCATACACTAAAAATCTTTGTATACCCACTGTTTTTCTGTATACACTCACTGTGTATCTCTGTATACCCCCTGTATCTCTTAATACACTGCGTATCTCTGTATACCCCCTGTATCCCTGTATACATTGTGTATCTCTGTATACATTGTGTATCTCTGTGTACCACCTGTATCTCTGTATACACTATGGGCTCTATTTACGGACACCGCATAAATCTGGGGAGTGATAGTGATCCGGGCTTATCATCGCAGCGAGCCTGGACACTTCNAGTTTTCTATTGAAAACTGCCCCTATCACTCCAAAATGAACTCTATAAATAGAGCCCTTTGTATCTCTGTATACCCCGTGTACCTGTGTATACCGCCTGTATCTCTGTATATCCCCTGTATCTCTTCATACACTGTATATCTCTGTATATCACTTGTATCTCTGTATACACTGTGTATATCTCTGTTTACCTCCTGCATATCTGTATGTCCCCTGTATCTCTGTATAAACGGTGTATCTCTGCATACACTGTGTATATCTGTATACCCCCTATATCTCTGTGTACACTGTGTATCTCTGTATACCCCTGTATCTCTGTATACCCCCTGTATATCTCTGTATACCCTTATATGTTTGTATACTCCCTGTATCTCTGTATACCCCTGTATCCCTTTATACACTGTCTGTCTGTACACCCCCTGTATCTCTGCATACACTGTATATCTCTGTATACCCCCTGTATCTCTGTTTACACTGAGAATCTCTGCATACCTGCTGTTTTTCTGTATACACTGTGTATCTCTGTATACCCCCTGTATCTCTGCATACACTGTATATCTCTGTATACACTGTGTATCTCGGTATACACTGTGTATCTTTGCATACCCTCTGTATCTCTGTATACACTGTGTATCTCTGTATAGCCGCTGTATACCTGTATACACTGTGTATCTCTGTATATCTCCTATATATCTCTGTATATCCCCTGTATCTCTGTATACCTCCTGTATCCCTGTATACACTGTGTATCTCTGTATACTTCCTGTATCTCTGCATACCTCCTGTATATCTGTATACACTGTGTATCTCTCTATACCCCCTGTATCTCTGTATACCTTCTGTATCCCTGTATACATTGTGATTGTGTACCTCTGTATACCTCCTGTATCTCTGTATACATTGTGTATCTCTGTACACACTGTATATCTCTGTATACCCCCTGTATTTCTGTATACCTCCTGTATCTCTGTATACACTGTGTATCTCTGTATACCTCCTATATCTCTGTATACACTGTGTAGCTCTGTATACCTCCTGTATCTCTGTATACCCCCTGTATCTCTGTATACATTGTGTATCTCTGTATACCCCCTGTATCTCTGTATACCCCTGTATCTCTGTATACCTCTTGTATCTCTGTATACCCCTGTATCTCTGTTTACACTGTGTATCTCTGTATATCTCCTGTATCTCTGTATACATTGTGTATCTCTGTATACCCCTGTATCTCTGTATACCCCTGTACCTCTGTATACACTGTGTATCTCTGTATACCCCCTGTATCTCTATATACCTCCTGTATCTCTATATACTCCTGTATCTCTGTATATCTCCTGTATCTCTGTATATCTCCTGTATCTCTGTATATCTCCTGTATCTCTGTATACCCCTGTATCTCTGTATACCCCTGTATCTCTGTATATCTCCTGTATCTCTGTATACCCCTGTATCTCTGTATTTCTGTATATCTCCCGTATCTCTGTATACACTGTGTATATCTGTATACCCCTGTATCTCTGTATATCTACTGTATCTCTGTATTCCCCTGTATATCTCCTGTGTCTCTGTATACCCCCTGTATACCCTTGTATCTCTGTATACCTCCTGTATCTCTGTATACCCCTGTATCTCTGTATATCTCCTGTATCTTTGTATACACTGTGTATCTCTATATACCCCTGTATCTCTGTATACCCCTGTATCTCTGTATATGTCCTGTATACCCCTGTATCTCTGTATACCCCTGTATCTCTGTATACACTGTGTATCTTTGTATACCCCTGTATCTCTGTATATCTCCTGTATCTCTGTATACCCTCTGTATCTCTGTATATCTCCTGTATCTCTGTATACCCTCTGTATCTCTGTATACCCCTGTATCTCTGTATATGTCCTGTATACCCCTGTATTTCTGTATACCTCTGTATCTCTGTATACAATGTGTATCTTTGTATACCCCTGTATCTCTGTATACCCCTGTATCTCTGTATATCTCCTGTATCTCTGTATACACTGTGTATCTTTGTATACACTGTGTATCTCTGTATACAATGTGTATCTCTGTATACGCCTGTATCTCTGTATACCCCTGTATCTCTGTATATGTCCTGTATACCCCTGTATCTCTGTATACCCCTGTATCTCTGTATACAATGTGTATCTTTGTATACCCCTGTATCTCTGTATACCCCTGTATCTCTGTATATCTCCTGTATCTCTGTATACCCCTGTATATCTCCTGTATCTCTGTATACCCCTGTATCGCTGTATACACCCTTTATCTGATGCAGTAGTGCACCAAATTTGAATGCCAAATCAACAGTGTTCCAAACTTATGTATCTGCTGCAACAAAGGTATCGCTTGTGGCATGTTGACTGCAAAGTGACTCCTCAAGTCAGCTAACACAGCGCAAAGCCCATTGGCTAAAGCTAATCCCCATACCCCGCTCTATGATGTGAAGAACCTCGCTGGATTAGACACTTCTTCTGTCAATACAGTGAAGCTTTTCATTGAATGTCTTGGCACCCTCATTTTCATTTGGTCATGGGGGCAATTCAGCATGAAGCCATTTAATACAGGCCGCAGTGCAGTAAACCACCAACAAATCAGGTCCTCCTACAAGGCCGTCCTATCAGATGACCGGTTATGAGAATCATAAACATAAACAGTTGATAGTTGTGATATATCGTAGGACAACCGAGGGTTAAAGAGACAGGTTATAGAGGTATTTTGTTGAATGTTTAGATCCAGTTAGGTAGTTACAGTGCCATGATGGAGGAGATAAGAATTTATAAACCATTACAGCAAACTTTCCCTTCTCTTTATCGTCGGGAATTTCCCCTCCTTTTCTGTCTTTCTTTCTTGCTTTGAGTTTATGGTTCAGTTATGTCTTATGCATTATTTATGGTTTGTAAACACTTGACTGGCTTCGCTGGTTTTCTTGACATGCTGTAAGCAAAGGTGGCCCTAGGGTTTGCGGGGCCCTAGGGGAACCTCTCCATATTCCTCTCACAGCTTGACCTTAACCTTCCTCTAACCCTGTCAGAAATCAAGGGTGTTCTTTGCATGCAGGGAGAATACTTTGCTTTTGCTGATTGCACACAGATACCGACCAGTCTTACTGGCATTATAACAAGCTCACATTTTGCGATAACATATGCACACACATCATAAAGATTAATAAAATACATCAAAATAAAATAAAAATGTGTGTAAGAGATAATGTTTTAAGTATCTACAATGTTCACATTTTTTACATATAATGAATATGAAGCTGGAGTCTGAATAAGAAGTGAATGAGAAGCTGGAGCCTGAATAAGAAGTGAATAAGGAGCTGGAGCCTGAATAAGAAGTGAATAAGGAGCTGGAGTCTGAATAAGAAGTGAATAAGGAGCTGGAGTCTG
>WWET01009876.1:12154-23780 GCA_011038615.1 Limnodynastes dumerilii
CATAAAACATGCTACACACACACACACAGTGCACCCATAAGACATACTACACACATACTACACACACACACATACACACACAGTGCACCCATAAGACATACTATATATACACACACACACATTATACATTTTCTGTGCTGTCTGCATCTACTGTACTTTCAGAAACAATCGCCTTTTTACTGCAGCCTGTTTCACAATAATAATAAATTATTCTAATGTATCAATGTAAGGTAAAACATTACAAATTAAAATGAATGCGACAGCGAACAAAGGGGAAAATGTGAAAAAAGAAGAGCATTGTGTTGGTGCACACCAGTATTTTAAGTAGAAATGAGCGGTTCGGATTCCTTGAAATCCAACACTTTTGAATTTTGGGGTTCCGAGTCGCAGCGAGCCATGGCAAAACGCCAATTTGGCAGAAATGTCGGATTTGCGATTTTGTTATTTTTCAGCTGCTTTGTGGTTGCGCTGTTCAGGAACACAATTCTCATGTGTTTTTGAGGATTTATAAGGCTCTGCCTCGTCACCTCAGAGCCATTTTAGATAGGCGATTGGCGGTGATAGTGTCATTATGTTGTAGCTCTACTAGCGTCACAATATACCTAGTATCCATCCACTAGTGTATATTTGTGCTGTATTAAAGAAACCAGAAGCCCTATCTTTTGTACGTGTTTTTTTTTTTTTTTTTATAAAAAAAGGTGTCTAGATCTGGAGGCACTCAGTGCAGTGTACGCACACACAGTGATTGCAGTAGAGGGCATGCAGTGACTAATTTTTCAAAAGCCATTACACATATATTCTGTGTGTTAGGCTATGAAGAGTGACTATTTTATCAAAATCCATCACATATATTTAGTGTAGTAGGCTATTAACTAACAATTGTCCAAGTATTGCACATTGGTTTTTTTGTAAGCTGCAGAAATTGAACTTGTAGATAAATGATTTGCAATTCTGTAGTGTACAGTTGTGCTGGCAGTGGTTGGCAAGGCAATAGAATAAAATATAGATTTTTTCAACCAAATTTCTAGACTAGTACTTTGCATCTTATAAAACTATTTTCTATTGATTCAAATGAGTGATTGCGGTCATTAAATCCCTGTATTAGGCACTCTATAATCTGCTCTTTGTAACGCATACCTTTTTTAGTGTGATTGGGCACCTTGCATCTTCTAAAACATTTTTCTATTCAAATCCGTGATTGCGGTCCTTTAATAAGTCTCTATTAGCCACTCTATAAGCTGCTCTTTGTAACGTATACCTTTTGTGGTGTGATTGGGTATCTTGCATCTTGTAAAAAAAATGTTTTATTCAAATCTGTGATTGCGATCCTTTAATAAGTGTCTATGAGGCACTCTATAAGCTGCTCTTTGTAATGCATTCCTTCATGGTGTGATTGGGCACTGTGCATCTTGTAAAACATTTTTCTATTCAAATCTGTGATTGCGGTCCTTTAACAAGTCTCTATTAGGCACTCTATAAGCTGCTCCTTGTAACGAATACCTTTCATGGTGTGATTGGGCACCTTGCATTTTATAAAAAAAAATTCTATTCAAATCTGTGATTGCAGTCCTTAAAAAGTCTCTATTAGGCACACGGTAAGTGTGGACATTTGCAAAATCACCCGTTAACTGCAACATACTAAATAAAATTAGCACATTTGCTGATTATTTTATTATTCTATTTAAAAGAATTCCATCATAGACCAACAGTCTACGGAGCAGGTGCACCCTTGTTTTGCTAGTGCTGGGACTGTCGGTCCTCCTAGTACTTCAGCAATTAATATGACCATGAAAAATTTTACAAGTTTAAGAGGAAACCATAAGCAACGGCACTTCCAAAAGGCTAAGTTGTTATCCCTGGGGCGTAAAATTTAATCAGAAAGTGCAATAGGAAAGTGCAGATAAATGTTGTATTGCCAACAAGCCATACACTGTCTGCCAGTGATTCCGACAGTATTGATTCTGAAGACACAGTATTTATACCGAAGCCTCCTTACTTATGTGATCCTCCTGTAAACAGTTGTAAAGGAGTCTGTTCCATTTGTAGCACGAAAGTTAGTAGAGGCAAGGACATCAAACATTTAGGCACCTACTTCCTATTACACCATTTGCAACGAGTCCATAGGCAATATTTATGCAAAAATCTATTTTTGCAGGCAGTCCATCAACAGTTATTTGTAACAGGGATAAACCCCAATATGTCCAATTTCCACCTGCAATACCTTTATCTTCAACATCCTCATTTGGCACGCTAGGTAGTCCAGCATTGCATTTGCTCAGCCGATGCGACTCCCTTGATGAATCCGTGAGTGAAACAACTGCCACTGATGCTGCTGCTGTGGGTGAATCCTCATCATTTAAGTCTAGGCGTTTCAAACAACAATTGTCTGTGGAACAAGCTTTTGCAAGAGGAGCAAAATATGACAGTGGCCACCCTGTAGCAAAGCGCATAACTGAAGCCATAACAGCTATGATTGCAGTAGATTTACGTCCTATCTCCACAGTTTATACAGCCGGGTGTCCTCCTCCGCTGCCTCTTTATCCTCCTCCAGCACCAGCTCCTCACACTCCCCTTCCTCCTCCTCAATCTCCGCAACCTCCTCCGCTGCCTCTTTATCCTCCTCCAGCACCAGCTCCTCACACTCCCCTTCCTCCTCCTCAATCTCCGCAACCTCCTCCGCTGCCTCTTTATCCTCCTCCAGCACCAGCTCCTCACACTCCCCTTCCTCCTCCTCAATCTCCGCAACCTCCTCCGCTGCCTCTTTATCCTCCTCCAGCACCAGCTCCTCACACTCCCCTTCCTCCTCCTCAATCTCCGCAACCTCCTCCGCTGCCTCTTTATCCTCCTCCAGCACCAGCTCCTCACACTCCCCTTCCTCCTCCTCAATCTCCGCAACCTCCTCCGCTGCCTCTTTATCCTCCTCCAGCACCAGCTCCTCACACTCCCCTTCCTCCTCCTCAATCTCCGCAACCTCCTCCGCTGCCTCTTTATCCTCCTCCAGCACCAGCTCCTCACACTCCCCTTCCTCCTCCTCAATCTCCGCAACCTCCTCCGCTGCCTCTTTATCCTCCTCCAGCACCAGCTCCTCACACTCCCCTTCCTCCTCCTCAATCTCCGCAACCTCCTCCGCTGCCTCTTTATCCTCCTCCAGCACCAGCTCCTCACACTCCCCTTCCTCCTCCTCAATCTCCGCAACCTCCTCCGCTGCCTCTTTATCCTCCTCCAGCACCAGCTCCTCACACTCCCCTTCCTCCTCCTCAATCTCCGCAACCTCCTCCGCTGCCTCTTTATCCTCCTCCAGCACCAGCTCCTCACACTCCCCTTCCTCCTCCTCAATCTCCGCAACCTCCTCCGCTGCCTCTTTATCCTCCTCCAGCACCAGCTCCTCACACTCCCCTTCCTCCTCCTCAATCTCCGCAACCTCCTCCGCTGCCTCTTTATCCTCCTCCAGCACCAGCTCCTCACACTCCCCTTCCTCCTCCTCAATCTCCGCAACCTCCTCCGCTGCCTCTTTATCCTCCTCCAGCACCAGCTCCTCACACTCCCCTTCCTCCTCCTCAATCTCCGCAACCTCCTCCGCTGCCTCTTTATCCTCCTCCAGCACCAGCTCCTCACACTCCCCTTCCTCCTCCTCAATCTCCGCAACCTCCTCCGCTGCCTCTTTATCCTCCTCCAGCACCAGCTCCTCACACTCCCCTTCCTCCTCCTCAATCTCCGCAACCTCCTCCGCTGCCTCTTTATCCTCCTCCAGCACCAGCTCCTCACACTCCCCTTCCTCCTCCTCAATCTCCGCAACCTCCTCCGCTGCCTCTTTATCCTCCTCCAGCACCAGCTCCTCACACTCCCCTTCCTCCTCCTCAATCTCCGCAACCTCCTCCGCTGCCTCTTTATCCTCCTCCAGCACCAGCTCCTCACACTCCCCTTCCTCCTCCTCAATCTCCGCAACCTCCTCCGCTGCCTCTTTATCCTCCTCCAGCACCAGCTCCTCACACTCCCCTTCCTCCTCCTCAATCTCCGCAACCTCCTCCGCTGCCTCTTTATCCTCCTCCAGCACCAGCTCCTCACACTCCCCTTCCTCCTCCTCAATCTCCGCAACCTCCTCCGCTGCCTCTTTATCCTCCTCCAGCACCAGCTCCTCACACTCCCCTTCCTCCTCCTCAATCTCCGCAACCTCCTCCGCTGCCTCTTTATCCTCCTCCAGCACCAGCTCCTCACACTCCCCTTCCTCCTCCTCAATCTCCGCAACCTCCTCCGCTGCCTCTTTATCCTCCTCCAGCACCAGCTCCTCACACTCCCCTTCCTCCTCCTCAATCTCCGCAACCTCCTCCGCTGCCTCTTTATCCTCCTCCAGCACCAGCTCCTCACACTCCCCTTCCTCCTCCTCAATCTCCGCAACCTCCTCCGCTGCCTCTTTATCCTCCTCCAGCACCAGCTCCTCACACTCCCCTTCCTCCTCCTCAATCTCCGCAACCTCCTCCGCTGCCTCTTTATCCTCCTCCAGCACCAGCTCCTCACACTCCCCTTCCTCCTCCTCAATCTCCGCAACCTCCTCCGCTGCCTCTTTATCCTCCTCCAGCACCAGCTCCTCACACTCCCCTTCCTCCTCCTCAATCTCCGCAACCTCCTCCGCTGCCTCTTTATCCTCCTCCAGCACCAGCTCCTCACACTCCCCTTCCTCCTCCTCAATCTCCGCAACCTCCTCCGCTGCCTCTTTATCCTCCTCCAGCACCAGCTCCTCACACTCCCCTTCCTCCTCCTCAATCTCCGCAACCTCCTCCGCTGCCTCTTTATCCTCCTCCAGCACCAGCTCCTCACACTCCCCTTCCTCCTCCTCAATCTCCGCAACCTCCTCCGCTGCCTCTTTATCCTCCTCCAGCACCAGCTCCTCACACTCCCCTTCCTCCTCCTCAATCTCCGCAACCTCCTCCGCTGCCTCTTTATCCTCCTCCAGCACCAGCTCCTCACACTCCCCTTCCTCCTCCTCAATCTCCGCAACCTCCTCCGCTGCCTCTTTATCCTCCTCCAGCACCAGCTCCTCACACTCCCCTTCCTCCTCCTCAATCTCCGCAACCTCCTCCGCTGCCTCTTTATCCTCCTCCAGCACCAGCTCCTCACACTCCCCTTCCTCCTCCTCAATCTCCGCAACCTCCTCCGCTGCCTCTTTATCCTCCTCCAGCACCAGCTCCTCACACTCCCCTTCCTCCTCCTCAATCTCCGCAACCTCCTCCGCTGCCTCTTTATCCTCCTCCAGCACCAGCTCCTCACACTCCCCTTCCTCCTCCTCAATCTCCGCAACCTCCTCCGCTGCCTCTTTATCCTCCTCCAGCACCAGCTCCTCACACTCCCCTTCCTCCTCCTCAATCTCCGCAACCTCCTCCGCTGCCTCTTTATCCTCCTCCAGCACCAGCTCCTCACACTCCCCTTCCTCCTCCTCAATCTCCGCAACCTCCTCCGCTGCCTCTTTATCCTCCTCCAGCACCAGCTCCTCACACTCCCCTTCCTCCTCCTCAATCTCCGCAACCTCCTCCGCTGCCTCTTTATCCTCCTCCAGCACCAGCTCCTCACACTCCCCTTCCTCCTCCTCAATCTCCGCAACCTCCTCCGCTGCCTCTTTATCCTCCTCCAGCACCAGCTCCTCACACTCCCCTTCCTCCTCCTCAATCTCCGCAACCTCCTCCGCTGCCTCTTTATCCTCCTCCAGCACCAGCTCCTCACACTCCCCTTCCTCCTCCTCAATCTCCGCAACCTCCTCCGCTGCCTCTTTATCCTCCTCCAGCACCAGCTCCTCACACTCCCCTTCCTCCTCCTCAATCTCCGCAACCTCCTCCGCTGCCTCTTTATCCTCCTCCAGCACCAGCTCCTCACACTCCCCTTCCTCCTCCTCAATCTCCGCAACCTCCTCCGCTGCCTCTTTATCCTCCTCCAGCACCAGCTCCTCACACTCCCCTTCCTCCTCCTCAATCTCCGCAACCTCCTCCGCTGCCTCTTTATCCTCCTCCAGCACCAGCTCCTCACACTCCCCTTCCTCCTCCTCAATCTCCGCAACCTCCTCCGCTGCCTCTTTATCCTCCTCCAGCACCAGCTCCTCACACTCCCCTTCCTCCTCCTCAATCTCCGCAACCTCCTCCGCTGCCTCTTTATCCTCCTCCAGCACCAGCTCCTCACACTCCCCTTCCTCCTCCTCAATCTCCGCAACCTCCTCCGCTGCCTCTTTATCCTCCTCCAGCACCAGCTCCTCACACTCCCCTTCCTCCTCCTCAATCTCCGCAACCTCCTCCGCTGCCTCTTTATCCTCCTCCAGCACCAGCTCCTCACACTCCCCTTCCTCCTCCTCAATCTCCGCAACCTCCTCCGCTGCCTCTTTATCCTCCTCCAGCACCAGCTCCTCACACTCCCCTTCCTCCTCCTCAATCTCCGCAACCTCCTCCGCTGCCTCTTTATCCTCCTCCAGCACCAGCTCCTCACACTCCCCTTCCTCCTCCTCAATCTCCGCAACCTCCTCCGCTGCCTCTTTATCCTCCTCCAGCACCAGCTCCTCACACTCCCCTTCCTCCTCCTCAATCTCCGCAACCTCCTCCGCCGCCTCTTTATCCTCCTCCAGCACCAGATCCTCACACTCCCCTTCCTCCCCCTCCTCAATCTCTGCAACCTCCTCCGCCGCCTCTTTATCCTCCTCCAGCACCAGCTTCTCATGCTTCCCTTCCTCCTCCTCCTCCTCAATCTCCGCAACCTCCTCCGCCGCCTCTTTATCCTCCTCCAGCACCAGATCCTCACACTCCCCTTCCTCCCCCTCCTCAATCTCTGCAACCTCCTCCGCCGCCTCTTTATCCTCCTCCAGCACCAGCTTCTCATGCTTCCCTTCCTCCTCCTTCTCCTCCTTAATCTCAGCATCCTCCTTCACCACCTCTTTATCCCCCTCCAGGACCAGCTCCTCACACTCCCCTTCCTCCTCCTCCTCAATCTCCACATCCTCCTCCACCACCTCTTTATCCTTCTCCAGCTCCAGCTCCTCACACTCCCCTTCCTCCTCCTCCTCAATTTCCGCAACCTCCTCTGCCGCCTCTTTATCCTCCTCCAGCACCAGCTTCTCATGCTTCCCTTCCTCCTCCTCCTCCTCAATCTCCGCAACCTCCTCCGCCACCTCTTTATCCTCCTCCAGCACCAGATCCTCACACTTCCCTTCACCAGCCTAATTTAACATGAGGCAACACATTTTTGTGGTTATTAAATTATGTAAATGGTATAAGCAAATTTATAGATGACTTGTGAATCCTTCCCTGCACCCGCACATATGCCCGCCTCACGGCCACATTGCAGTGGACCAAAGTCAGATCAAAACTGTCAATTTTGGACACTAAATACATTAGTTCTCTGTTGGAGAATGGGTTTTCCCTTGCTGCAGCCAAAGATGGCGCATCTATGCTAATTCAAACAAACACACGCAATTGGATGTTAACAAACCACACCTCCAAGGATCGGCAAAAAAACTTTATTGGAAAAAACACAAATAACACGCATTGGCACACAAACCTATCAATCACATTAGTTACTAGATTATTGGCTCCTAAAAATTCAACCAATCACAATGGATTTGCACACCTGACTGAACGCTATAAAACCACGCACATTCCTGCGTAATTTTGACACTATGGGTCCCAAAGGACAAAAGCGAGATTCAAACTATTCAGCAAAAGAGGTTACTTTTCTGGTAACCACCATCATGGTTAAGCTGTACACAGCTGAAGGGGAAATAGCTGGACACCTACGTGCTCAAGTCTGGGATGAAATTCATGATGCTTTCCGTAACTATTCTAAGCAAATTAATCCCAATTGTATGACAAGATTAGTTTTGTCCTAATTTAAAATAAAAAATATTAATTTTATATATTTTCTAAAATGAAAAATGTCTGATTTGAAGCATTTTAAAATTGTGCTGTTTGAAAAACATAACTTAGTGTTCTAGTAAGATATTAATTTTGTAGTGACTAGAAAAATCACATTGCTTCTTATTAAATGTATTTAAAATATATTTATACACAAAAACATTAATGGTTGATGCTTGTATTTACAGATGGTCAGATTTTAAAACTCAATGAAAGAAAAAACTGGCAGATAGAGCCAAGCACTCAACAAGATCTGGTGCTGGACCAATGCCTGCATGCCTCAATTTAAAGGAGCTGGATGAGGTTGCCTTGCGTGCAGTGTCCGAAGGCCAGGTCAGCGGTGTCGGGGATCAGGACACAATGGAGGGACCACCAGAAAGGCTATTACAGCCTGTGTCCGAGGAAGAACATGAGGATAATCCTGCAGGCAACGTCCAAGATTTTCATTCTTTTTCAATAAAAAATACTTATTTAGAATACAAATAAACTACGGAGTTCTAAAGTGTGATAGATAAGTGTCTAAATAGGTTCTTATAATGTTAAAAACAGACATGAGTGACGTCGCTGGGGGCATCATATCACACTCATCTCTCCGGTGCTCAGCCCATGACAGCTATATGCAGAAGCAAAGCATGTGACTTATTCCATCATTAAAGGAGAGAATGAGGTTTTATCTGTAATTACTGAGACATTTGTGGTGGTAGAAATCAGCGCTTTATTGGTGACATGGATGACAATGGTGACATAAGTTCAGCAGCTGTCAGATGGTCACAGGATGGCTGGGAATGAAGGAGAGTCAGGACCTCAGCACAGGATAGATGTAACTGTAGAAATCTCAGACTAGATAACTATACAAAGAGCAGAGAGAGATGGGTAAAATCTGTAATTACTATGTTGTTATATGGAGAGCCAGAGACAGGTGTACAGAAAAGTGCAGTGTATAAAGTGCATGTGAAGGGACTGTATAGTCCCAGCGATATGTAGATGTGGAAGGTGGAATGGACAGCACAGAGACGGGCCGTCTACCTTATGGAAGATAGTAATGACAGTGCTAAGCACGCTATGAATGCACGGTGAATGCCGATGTGTTTAACACCGGTAATCACCATGCAAACACAGCACCGAGCACTGCTCCTCCACCCACCTCATTGCTATAAAAGCACAGATCTCATTGGACATTAGTGGCTACAAATGGTATCACAATAACAGCATCCCGGCCCGTGGCTGTACACTTGCTCCTGTTTATAACCCGTCGCTCTCTGGTGTTTCATCTGAGGTTCCCCTCTCTCAATTAGATGTTCCTCATCAGGGTCCCGATGCTTGGACTTTTTCGGGATCTCCTCCTTCATGTTCTCCTCCTACTTGCTGAATATTTTGATGAAGAAGGGAGTTTTTAGGGTTTTTTGTCCTTTATTTTCAGGCTTGCATTCTCTGGAAGAAAAAACCCCAAACATATCCATTACCCATAAATTCTTTATGAAACGTCTGGATGAATATTGGAGATGTGATAGGAAGGAGAGAGATTCAGAGAGCTTGTGAAATCCTCAGAATGGATGATATAATGACATAAAAGCCCCATATAACTCTGCACTCTTATACACCACAGACAGAAACCCTGGTATGCTTGGTCTTTTTCGGGATCTCCTCCTTCATGTTCTCCTTCTACTTGCTGAATATTTTGATGAAGAAGGGAGTTTTTAGGGTTTTTTGTCCTTTATTTTCAGGTTTGCATTCTCTGGAAGAAAAAACCCCAAACATATCCATTACCCAGAAATTCTTCATGAAACGTCTGGATGAATATTGAAGATGTGATAGGAAGGAGAGAGATTCAGAGAGCTTGTGAACTCCTCAGAATGGATGATATAATGACATAAAAGCCCTATATAACTCTGCACTCTTATACACCACAGACAGAGACCCCGGAATAACTCTCAGCTATTTCCCACTAAGCCAGAATCCATGTCTTGTAGGCTCTCCAGCCATGGTGACAGTCCTACAGGCTGGGACCTGGACAGTCCTGCGGTCCCTGATGGAGGTCCTTCTGCAACACTGTCAGGATGTTCAGGACACATGTGGAGAAGAGAGCGGACAGTGCAGCAGAAGGCAGCTGCCACCGGGGGATGGCCGTGAACAGGACAATAGGGTCAGCGTTTCATGATCATATCACTGGAGTACAAGAGGAGAGGAGCTCGGCCTGGAATTCACTAAGAAAGAGATAAATACTGAGCGTCTCTTCTTCCTATATCACACATTACATGTAACACGTACATATTATACATTATAATGTACAGCACGGGGGGCTGTACCTTCCTATATCACACATTACATGTAACACATACATATTACACATTATAATGTACAGCACGGGGGGCTGTACCTTCCTATATCACACATTACATGTAACACGTACATATTATACATTATAATGTACAGCACGGGGGGCTGTACCTTCCTATATCACACATTACATGTAACACATACATATTACACATTATAATGTACAGGACAGGATGGTTGTACCTTCTTTTAGCTGCTTTATTTTATCCAGCAGCTCCTGGTTATGCTTCTTCAGCAAAAAGCGTTCCTCCACAAGATCCTGCAATAAAGTGACAGCAATGATTTTTCTATAAAGCCCATTCTGCAATTATTGTGCCCTGTTATCCATGGGGTGCATACACCCATTATCATCATAGGCTGCGGTGAGGGGAGTAATAGGGTTAGGCTGCAGTGAGTGGAGTAATAGGGTTAGGCTGCGGTGAGGGGAGTAATAGGGTTAGGCTGTGGTGAGGAGAGTAATAAGGTTAGGCTGTGGTGAGGGGAGTAATAGGGTTAGGCTGTGGTGAGGGGAGTAATAGGGTTAGGGGTTGGAGGTGCTATAACCTCCGCTGCTATTACTATCCGGAAGCATCATCTACAGATATAATACAGCCGGCGGCCTCGGCTCTGTAAATGAAGCTGGTTGGGGCCCTCAGGGTGCAGGGCCGGGGGCATAGTTCCTAGGGGCTGTACTGTGTGTACACATTCATACATTGTCCACCTAATGTTATGGAGATTATAAATGTGACAATAATCCCTTTATATCTGATATACCAAACCCCAGGGGCAGAGACGCTGCGCAGATAGTCATCAGCAGGGGGCAGTGTTATAGCAGCAAATAATGTGTCTCTATGCGCTATGTGTCATGATGTGACTATGGAAAGGGCGCATATTGTTCTACTTACACAGATCTTCGTGTCCTTCTGTCTTAGCTTATATTCAAGTACACAACTCTTGAGCCCTCTTTCTATACAGAAGTCCAATTTATCATTGATATTTTCCAGGAGCTGTAAAGAGAAATAATGGGTGTATTTAGGGAGTGACGAGGTGACGCTATGGACACGTTTCCTTCTATCCATAGTTATCAGCGGCTTCTATGTGTTTTATATGACATGAAATGATTTCTATGGAAAGGTTTCTATGTCAGCGTCAGGAACATATAACATACAACACTGTCACATACACAACATGGAAGATGTTACACAGGACATTGGCCGGTCAGGAAAACACAGAACATTACAGAGACCTCAGCAGTTTCCAGGCGAGACAGAGATCTGAGGAAAAGACGACGATCCCACAAACCATATGAAGGTCCTGTAATGCCCTCGCTAGATAGAAGGAGCAAGTCCCAAATAATAGCCAGAATGCCGCCATTTCCCCATAGCAGCCATTAAAGACATGTGCATTCACACATTCTCCCCTCTCTG
>WWET01009879.1:5311-20791 GCA_011038615.1 Limnodynastes dumerilii
AGTATTTATTGATTATTAAATTGTCAGTGAATACTTTCATTACTATCTTTATAGAAAAGCTAAAAGTGATGCTGCAGCTGATTAACAAGATTCTTTCATTACATCTTGGCCTCCATGAAATTGGTCATCTACATAGACCTAAATGGAAGAAATTAGAATCAGGGAGATTACCAAACACTTCAGGGAGTCAGGGAGATCACCCAATCTTCAGGGAGTCTCCCTGATATTCAGGGAGAGTTGGCAACTATGATTTGTAGTGACCCATTCACCATTCCCACCTGCTTTCCTAATGCAGCACAGGCCAGGACCATCTTCCTCCATGTCAGTCCAGATCACACGGCCGCTAAGCCTCGCCCCTTTCACGGCACCCACTAAGCCACGCCCCTTTTTGAGTTTTTGCATATATTTTTTTGCTCATTTTTCATTTTTTTTTTTCATTTTTCAATCTGGGGGGGTTTCTGGGAAACCATAAACCCCCCTGTGTGCCACTGACATAAGTGCACTTTCTGTACGCATGGAGTTGCTAAAGTACACTTGCAAGAGGCCAGTGCACTCCTATGACACTCCCCTCTCATGTAAGGACTTTAGGTGACTTCTGTGTCCATAACACTACCTAAACTTCTCTGCACACATCACTGTGCATGCAAAATGCTCATCCCTAGAGTTACTAGGGATGGGCAGGACTTGATGATGTCATCAAGCCACACCGATCCCCTGGAACACTAGATGTTACATGAGTGATTGACAGGGGGTGGGGCTTAATGGCACAATTTGCATAAATCACATAATTAAGCCCCACCCCTTGCAGTAATCTAGGACTTCCGTCCGTGTTTTCCCAGAAGGAAGTTTTTAAATAATTGTCAATCCTGTACTAATTCCCTGCTTTTCTTTTGGTAGGTTGGAGATTTAAGGGCTCTTAATTGTACTACCACTGACTTTGCTATTTATTTTACTATTACCTGTTGCCCTTTAATGAAGGGGCACTACAGGGGGTACACACAAGTTACTTTCATTATAGAAGTGGACCCGTTTCTCTCATACACTATTTTCTCTAGCAGTCCTCTTTTGCACATTACTGTTACAGGTCATATTACACTTCACAGTCCATTAGTTCAATTTATTGGCTATTGTCCTCTATATGACACTGCTATTCTGTCATTCGACCTTTCCTATAATGCCAGATAACAATAAAGCTATCAAAGCTGTAACTAGGACTGCAGTAGTCAGCTATTTCTCATATGTGCTAAATGTTATTCAAAATTGCCCTCTGGACGAGATTTCTATGTGCAGATTGTGAAGCGGGAGGCCGTGCTTCAGACTGGACTGTATTGATGCAGCCAGACTTGGTGGAGTTTGTATGGGTATCATTTCTCAACTAATCCGCTGCTGACCTTGTTACTGTTATCAAAACAGAAATACATTGTCTACTGTAGACCCTTTACATAGCACAGTCAGTTGGAAGGTCCTTCCTTGTATGGGTGGTCCTCAAATTCATAACACATTACAGTCTGAACCACAAATGGAACCAGACTGCTTAAAAATGTTGAAACAATCACTTCTGGGTCTGAAATGTTTCTTTCTCCTTACAAAATTTTATTGGAAGGCCCTGGACCCCAGAGCTCTAGAAAGATTTCTAACAGAATCGGAGTACTCACTTAGGTGAATTGTAGAGGACGCAGATTTTAGGAAAAGAAAGTACATGATACTGATCTTGGTACTGGTGGTCCGTCAAACCCTAGAGCTTATTTAAAGGATGATGCATCTTTAGAGCAGCCCATCTTTAACATAAAAAAGAACAAGGCACAGCCTGAGTGTCAACAAAGCTGCTTCTGTTTCTGCTCAAAGGACACTCTAGGGGCCTCCTTTACTAAAGTCGATTTTGCTAAAAATGTCCAAAGTCCCGGGACATTGAGGGCAATTATGCCATCGCCGCATTCACTAAAGGAAAAGTCCTGGGACTTTAGCATTTAGCAAAATTGACATAGCAAACCATCTCCCGCAGCCTGACCCTAACCCCCCACCCCTGCAACCTGACCCTTACCCTCCCTACCCCGCACAGATAGTTTACTCACCTGTCCCTTGGTCTGGCGATATCAGCGGTGGAGGAGCGGTGGAGGGATATCGCCATTTCTGAAGGTGAATGGGTGAAGTATGCCGAACAGTATACTCACCCATTCTAAAAAAACTGAAAAAAATAGAAACTCTGCTTTATTCAAAATAGGGACATCCGAAAAGGAACTTTTTCATAGTTAAAAAGTGATGCGCAGCATGCTTAAAACCCTTATCTTTCAGGCTCAGATAGTACTATAAGGCACAACATGTCTATGTGTTTCTGGCCATGCTGTGCCTTATAGTACTATAAGCATCAGCATGGCCAGGGTTAATACCATGCTTACACTTACATAATGTGCCCTTTTCCTGAAAAAAAACATTACATGTTCCAGTTATGTTTACACCTAAACTACATGCCCCAGTTCCAAATAATCTAACAACAGATCCCTCATTAATACTAGACTACCTGTAGTTGCCCCTGTTCTAATGTAAACACCATTAGATGCCCACGTTCTTAGTAACACAGCCATAGATGCCTCCGATATAATGCTGCTAGGTATAAATAACTCAATATAACCGATATTAATAACAGTGTTATTTATATCGGGGGGGGGGAATCTATGGCAGTGTTTTTTATATTGGGGGCATCTATGGCTGTGTTACTAAGAACGTGGGCATCTAATGGTGTTTACATTGGAACGGAGGAAACTACAGGTAGTCTAGTATTAATGAAGGATCTGCTATTAGATTACTTGGAACTGGGGCATGTAGTTTAGGTGTAAACATAACTGGAACATGTAATGTTTTTTATTCAAGAAAGGGGCACATTATGTAAGCGTAAGCCTTGCCATGCTGATGCTTATAGTACTATAAGGTACAGCATGGCCAGAAACTAAGGCTACCTAAAGTGTACCATGTGGATCAGTGGTTTGCACAGTCACTGATCCACACAGAACTCTTAAAACCAGCCCACACTGTAATTTTTTTTGGTCCCCCCCCCCCCCCCCCCCAAATCATTGGAACAGTGCCCGCCCTCCTTATGGAGTTTATGCAGGTCAGAGGGGATGGACCACCCTATCAGAAAGTTCTCCATGCACAGATGTTACCGTTGGGCTTACTTATGCATGCTTGCATAACTAAGCCTAATGTACAGGGGCCCAAGGTCCCAAATCCCTAGAGCTTGCTAATACGTGTACAGTTCCCTACCGACCCCTATGTTAGCACCCTGCCCACTGCATAAACCAGCTATTTAAGGTCCCCAGCTCTAACTAACTGGCTCGTCTCCCTGTTCTGTGTGTGGAGAATGAACCTCTTAACTGGCCAAAGAATTGTTGTGTGTAGACTAAAGTGAGTATAGATTAGGTTTGCTATACATAATAAGCATTGCTTTTGCACCTCTTGTAATTAAACAAGCACCACAGCTGCTCATATTCTGTGTGACAAATGAAAACAAATTTTAATGCCTCCCCAAATAAACAATGAATATATAAAAAGGTAAAGGTTATATTAAAATCATAGGGTTGCTTAAAAGAAGTGTCACGTATAGTCATTTGAAAAAGAAAATGTGAATAATTATATCATAAGATGTTTCAGCAGGCAAGCGATGTAGCAGAGCAGTGAGAACAGCCAACACCATATGGATATACAGGGGAAAATATAGTGCTAGCAGCAGGCAGAGAGAATGGGTGATTTGTATTTACAGGTCATTAGGAAAGCTTCACCTAGCGTTCAAATCTAGGAGGCATTTCCAGAAGAATGGCTGCATGGAGTACCAGATATTACACTACTGACACTCAGATTTTAAAGATCAACATTTAACATAAATACTAAGTGATTTCGTATGGGCAACTGCCACCTTTGTTATAAGTGGCAGATATGGATGGCTGGACATAATAATAAGGGGCAGATATGGATGGCTGGGCATAATAATAAGAGGCAGATATGGATGGCCGGACATAATAACAAGGGGCAGATATGGATGTCTGGGCATAATAATAAGGGGCAGATACAGATGGCTGGACATAATAAAAAGGGGCAGGCATATGGAGGCTGGGCATAATAAGGGGAAGATATGGATGGCTGGGCATAATAATAAAGGGGCAAATATGGATGGCTGGACATAATAATAATAAAGGGGTAGATATGGGTGGATGGGCATAATAATAAGGGGCAGATATGCATGGCTGGGCATAAGAATAAGGGGAAGATATGGATGGCTGGACATACTAATAAGGAGCAGATATGGATGGCTGGACAAATAATAAAGGGGCAGACATATACTAGGGGCACACATTTAATAAAGGGGCAGACATGGAGGCTAGACAAATAATAAAGGGGCAGGCATATGGAGGCTGGACAAATAATAAAGGGGCAGGTATATGGAAGCTGGACAAATAATGAATTGGGCAGACAGGGAGGCGGACATATGGCTGTTTGGAGAAATAATAAGGGGCAGACATATGGATAGCTGAATTAATAAAAAGGGCAGGCACTAGACCCGCTGCAGTGCAAGACACACCCACTTTCCCCAGACACGCTCACTGGGAGGTACAAGACACACCCCCTCTACCATGTCGCTAAATGTTGTCCCTCTTTGCAATTCTCAAATGTTGGGAGGTATGCTACGCTTATATATTGTTTCCATATAGTCCTCTCTTTATATGGTGAAATAATTCAAACCACGTCTGAGTTTTGCATTAAGCTGAATAGGATGTTACCTAGAGATTTAAATAAAATACAACTTCTATTTCAGGGACCTGCTGCATCTCAGGGAGGCCTATCTCTCCGAACAGTATAGCTGCCTTACTCATTGTCATTGCACAGTACTATTAAGCAGTAGCAAACTTATTCTATTTGTAAAATAAACTAGTAGAAAAATGAATTAAGGATGAGCATTAATAAGATAGGCCAGAAAAATTGAATGAATACATCAAGAAGGGGAACAAAAAATATTACAAGTTCTCAGCTGACCCAGCCTTTATAAAAAGCAGCACACAAAGAGAAAACAAAATGAATCAGCTGCGCTATTTAGAAGACCAAGAAATAAATATGTTTCAACCTAAACAAGATATAATATTTAAAAAAAACAACATTTAATTAATTGCACTCCATCCCCAGCAGTATCAAATTGCCACGACTTCTGAACATACTTAAGATGCATAACTGAGAATCATACTGTACTTTAAGATTTTAAAAAGGCCCCCCCACCCATTATATGTACACACTGTAAGGGTCACCTTGTCGGCAAAAAGACTTCCAACTGAGAAGCCTGGATCCTGAGTTTCCAAATTCATGCTGAAAGCCTGAAGTGTATGCATGCACTGTACTGCTAAACAAACATCTTTATCTCATGAAAATGAAGGCATCACCATTTACAATGCAATGATCGCTATGGAAACCATGGTGATCATAAGCATTAGCACCTCCGATCGCTGGCCTGCTCTGATGAATGCGGGTTGATCACAATATTTACAAAGTGGCATTAGGGTAAGTGGTCCAGTGGTATGGGACCGGATCCAGACTCCCGCGCGCTTTCCGTGCGCGCGGGGGTCTGAAATTACGCGAGACAGAGGGGAGTGCACACCCCCTGTTACTCCCCTCTGTCGTGCGGGCTTTATGGAAGCTTACGCTGCCATAAGCCTGCCTTAAATGCGACGGGCGGATCAGCGGTCCGTACGACCGCTAATCCGCTACAGTGTGGGAGCCCCCTCCCACACTGTACACTTTACATTCTTCCCCCCGCCCGCTTTAGCGGGCGGAAGGGAAGCACAGCCCATTTGCACGCAAATGGGCTCGGACGGAACAAAGTTCTGTCCGATTGTTTAAACGCTAGGATTACTATAGTAATCCTAGCGTAACATCTGGAGGGCGCATGCTTTATACTTTATACTTTATACTTTATAAACTGATTTTGTAGCTGCCTCCATATATATATTGTATTCCATAAATTAATAAATATTTCTGCAATATTTGTGATAACAGCAGTAAAGCAGTATATTTATCCTGCCGTTTTTAATAAAAAGAATATATTTATCCTGCCGTTTCCTTAATTATTCAATTACAAACTTATGCGCTCTAGTTGTTTGTAATATGAAATATGAAAGTAGAGAGAAAGCAGAGAAATAGAGAATATATTGGTTATGGGCACCCAATAAATTATGGCAGATCAAAACATACACACTAATATAGCAGCTTATGTGATACCTAATTAATCTATATGGCTAATAAGTCCACTGTGTTTTTCTAATACAAGAACATAAACTGAACTAACTTCTTTGTGTCCTGGGACCGGATTCAGAGTTCCGAGCATGTGAGATGCGGAATCGCACATGCTCATTTGACTACGGGCTATTCAAGGATGCACTTCCGTGCATCCTATAGCGCACTCTAAATAGCACGTAAGGTGCTGTTCAGAGTAGTATGCGGATGTGCAAGGCACATCTGACTTGTTAAAAACTAGTCTGAGCCTTAATGGCTTTAAAAAAAAGTTTAAAAAGACCGTCCCCCCCCCCCCCCCTCCCCCCCCGCCCCCCATAAATAAATAAAACTTCCGTCTGACAGGGCATACTGCAGGTAGTAGAACTACAGGCGCAAGCATGCCGATGAATGACAGGGCATGCTAGCGCTTGTAGAACTACTATCGGCAGCATGCCCTGTTCAAATAGTGTACACATGCCCCTTTAGTTAAAAAACATACACACACTGCCCGCTCCATTTAAAAAAAAACCCACCTCTCAACGTGCCCACACACAAGAAAAATAAAACATTACACAAGTGGCCCTTAACTAACAGAAACTAATGTCATATATGCCAACCATTAAAAAAAACACGTCACATAAGCCCCAATAAAAACAACACGTCACATATGCCCACATTAAAAAAAAAACAGGTCACATATGACCCCCATAAAAAAAACAACCACTTCACATATGGGCCCCATAAAAAAACAACCACTTCACTTATGGCCCCGCAAAAAAAAATCATTGTCACATATGCCACTGTAAAAAAAAACAAAAAACATCCAAAAATGCCCCTCAATAAATTAAATATACCGACACACATGCCGGTACATATATAAAATTACTAACACAATATGCCCCCTCCAAATATTAAATGTTAAAAAAAATGGCCCAAATATGTCCATAAAAATAAAAAAAAATGTCTTACCTGGTCTGATGAGGGTCCAGTCTTGTAAGCTTTTAATCCGGTGGGGACTCTTGGCAAAAAAAAAACCCCATAAAAGACGACGCTAACTTTCCTGCACTTCAGGACATCCCGACGCTAATGACAGGTTTACTGTCATTGGGGTGTATTTAATCCCTTTGGGCACTGCCACAATCGAGAGAACGAGAATTCAGACTGAGATAGGACAGAGGGGAGCTCCATGATTGGCTGAGACTACAAAAGACCATTACGAGACAGACACAATCCACGCCTTGACAAAGCTTGCTGTTATAAGCAAGACCCGCGTCGGCGTTTCATATGTCCATGTTATGACACTCCGGTTTTACCTGATAAGTACCAGAGTAGTCAAAGAGAGAGTAAGCGTGGTACCCCGGGTTTACCTTGTGGGAACTGACCACAAAAGAGATAGGCATAGTGGACGGGTTGGTTACCGGAGCCCGGAGACTTTACTGTGCGGGGGGTCTTCACCAGGGCCCCTGATGGTGGGGATGGAATTGGCAGCGGCCCAATAGCTTGGACGGGCCCCGTTGAACCAAACTCGTGGAAGAGAAATGAACACCGGGAGTAAACACCAGACAGGAGGGATGGGAGTAGTAGGTAAGTAGGAGGAGTAGTAGTCCGGAAGCGACCGGACTGCGACAGATGGCAAGCAACACTGAACGTAGGACAGAAGAATGTTCACGGGACAATACAAGACGCACTAGATTTCGCACACACTCAATCACACAGCGGTGCCTTCGAAGAGGCAACATAAACATACACACAAGGTAAAGGTAGGTACTTGCAGGGAAGGTAGGTACAAAACAGGGATAAGAACCAGGGCTGGATACACAAGGTAACAAAGGCAGGAGTCAAGGTAGGTAAGTGGGTCAAACAACGGTTGATTCACTAGGCTAGAAGCACTAGGCACACACGATAAGTAGCAGATCACAGAACTGAGGATCAGACTCTATAACCGGCAGAGAAGAGAGGAAGAGGAAGGCTAAATATAGAGACAACTAGCCTCTAATAGGCTGAGCTGTCTAAGAAAAACCCTGCAATGACGCAAGCGGCCAAAAGAGGGAGTAAGTAAAAAACAGAGAAGACGCGCGCCCGCAGCCCGTGGACGGAAAAGGAGCTTGGAGAGAGAGAGAAGACGCCGGCTGCAGAGGAACGCAAGCGGTGAGCGGTGCCCGGAGGATAGAGGAAGCCAGCAGCAGGGAAAGATGGTAAGTGACAGCGGGAAGCAAGGTAAGGGTGCGCACAGGAGCAGGCTGGATGCGGGCAGACCTAACAGTCCACTGGACTTTACTATTTTTTTACGACAATATGTCTGCCTGCCTGCCTAATAATTTCTTTAAATGTACCAGATACCCCAGATTTGTAGGGGTTGTGTGTTATACACGTTAGATTCTGCAGTTAACACTGAGACATTTGAGTCTCTTTTCAGTGGCCTCTTTCTCGTGCAGCTGCAATGAGACATGTTTATCACTCACAGGCATACAGTGGCCTCTCAGATATTTGTTTATTTAAGGCTAACAGTCTATGAATGATCAGTTTCCATGACTATTTGGTGCATTTCTAATTGATTTATTTTTATTATAAATACGCAATGGAGAATATGAGATAAAGGTGCTATAATAGGGCATTGTTATACCCAACCCTTATCTCCCTGCAATACTATTTATATCAGTCAGGCATTAGTCATGTCTATTGACACTACTATAAGTCCTTTCTAGGTGGACATTGTTTGGAGTGTGTGAATATTTTAATATTTCCTACTTTTTCTATTTAGCATCCGTATCCAATACATGTGTCTCTGAGTGTCAATAAGTGTTGCTTTTCTTCTCTGTGATTTAAGCCTCGGTGTAAAGACAGCAGAAACGGTGGTTAGAGAAGGCAATATGGGGTGGAAGGTGTGCAAGCCTTTGGTAAAGGAGGTCTGCTTCACATATATGTGATGCGTTTTGTGATATCCTCTTTTTTTCAAAGTCGTGAACTTCTGGGGCAATGTTGGTGTTCGTATAGCAATGTCTGGCTCTCATGTAGGCTAATTACTATCAAGCTGTAACACACTCAGGTCTGTCTCCAGCCTTCCGTGCATGGAAGGGGGGACCTTTCCCACCACTCACACAGCCTTCCGTGGGCATACCCCTAGTCTAAGATTTCTGATATGACACAACAAAGAAACAGGGCAGAATCTGAGGATCTGTACTGTAAGCGTGGTGCATTCATACTCACAAAATCTGCGTTTTCAGATTCCTGCAATCAGAAAGCGCCTATTTTGTGTAAATCTGGATCTAGCCCATCTTTACTAGCTCGCTGTAGCCGCAAATATAATGACATCCTGTTGCTTCTGTCAAACAGAATTCCTGAATAATCAAAACACAATATCTTCCCTCATATTTACCAAAGGCACTGAAAGGTATGATTTGAATATAATATTAAAAGACAAAGCCATGTAAAATATAATGAGTGTAATCAATCATTTATTTCACTTCAGGATGTCTGCAGTGTCAAGAAAAGACATCTTATCTTGTTCCTCCAAATCTTATAAATATGTTTTTGATCCGTTCAGAAGTACCAGCAAAAAAATCATTAACCCACAACAACATTGCTGACTCCAATCTGATAAAACAAGATGTATAAAGAAAAGAGTGGATGTCATGGGTAGAAACTAAAAATGTTTAAATAATATATCTACAAAGAAACAAAGGAAAGAAAATGTCCCAGGAACACTGCCATTAGCCAGTAACAAATGATACCATCCTGTTTGTAGAATAAAATGCAGAAACATTAGTTACACACATTTGCAAATATATGATAAGACACCAGTCACTATGAAGGCCTTACTGCTATTATGGTTCTGACTCTAAACATTGTGAGTCTATATATTGGCTCATATACCATGTGTTTTTAAATTGAGAGCTAAAACACATGAGGCTCCCCTTAAAACCTCTAAAATAGCATATGTGGCTTAACACCCCCTGTCAGCTGCTGATCCCAGACATGCTTCCACACAAAGCAACAACCCAGGGCCGGATCCACAATAGGGCAAATGGGGCGGTCGCCCCGGGGCCCCCACACACAAGGGGGCCTCCACAAATACAGCAGACCTCCCTCTCCCTTTAGTTACTATAGTATTTGCATCGTGCCACGCGGTGACGTCACCGCGACTCTGCGCTCCGTCTCCCAGTGTAAAGGAAGTCCCTACATCACATGGACAGCTAAGGTAAGTGAATGGGGAGGTTGTTAAAAGAGGTAGAGAAGAAAGGAGGGATAGGTGCAAAGAGGCAGACTGTAGAGGTGAGAAAAACAGGTGTGAAAGAGAAGTGTGAAGAGAACAGGTATGTAAGAGAGGCGTGAAGTGGAGACATGTATGTGTGAGAGGTGTGTATGTGAGAGGTGTGAAGAGGAGAACAGGTATAAGAGAGGTGTAAAGAGGAGAACAGGGATAAGAGAGCAGAACAAACATGAATAAATAGCACAAGCATTAGTAGACATATTCATTATAATGTCCAGAGTATAAGACAATTACATTTACAATTTATATAATTACTGTTAAATATTTTTTTTTATTAATTGGGGTATTAAATATAAATATTTTATTGTATACAGAGGTATTTAATGTCATTAATTCTTTATTATTTGGGGTATTAAATGTAATTCTTTTTGTATATAGGTGTATGTATTATTTTTTTGTAGGGATGCATAACAACTATTATATTTTATATTATAGTTTTTTTATTTCTTAGCTAGAAGGGGCATAACTTTGTGTTTTGTTGCACACGATGACAGGGCATACTGACACTTGTGGTTCTCCAAGTGCCAGCATGTCCTGGCATCCTTGGGCATGCTAATGTTTGTAGCACTACAAGCATCAGCAGGCCCTGCTGCATAAAAGCCACTAAAACCCGGGAAATTCATTGGTGGTGTGAAAGGGACAGACCCTGGAATTTCCCGGGTTTTTGTGCGCTTGAAAGTGTCCTTTTTTTTGACCCGGCATTTCTTCCAGATAAAAACTGTGTTGACAATTCTTCCAGATAAAAACTGGGTTGACAATACCTGTTTTTTTGGCGGTGGCAGTGTGGAATGGGTATTACATGTGCAGGTCTTTTTCTCCAAAATTAAATTTATGTGTGCTAGGGGCCCCCAGAAGTTAGTTGCCCTGGGGCCCCCACAATCCTTAATCCGGCCCTGCAACAACCATTTTGTATAACTTTGGAAGTATGTTTACATTACATCTGGAAGCATGTTAACATTAAATTATACATGCACAAACACGTTATAACCTCCCAAACTGTCAAGTACATTATACAATTGTTTTGAACAAGAGTGAAAAATACAGATATTTGGTCTGTACTTTTATAGAAACTCAGACATAATGAACTGCATCCAGACCTGCGCTCGATCATACAGAGTCATGATAGACAGACCCTACTTTTAGATTTCCGAGCTCCCTCCTCCCACAAACTCGAAGTGCTTCCGCTTCCTGCCCTGTCCCTCTCCATTGGAATTTTTACCAGGGCGGAATTTTGGATCCAGAGGATACAGATCCATCCTAATAATGTAGTGCTCATGTTCATTGCAATAAGAAATGCCCCCTTGTAGTAAGAATGGATCCGGTCTAATATGACTGGTTCAACACAATAACATTTACACAATACCATTTACAATTATATAATACAATACTATCTCATTTATAGGCCATGCCTCAATGTACCTGACTTGTGAAAAAAACTAAATATCCTACTCATGCAAATTCAGCGTTGTTTGATTTTTGAGACTTTCTTTCCTAGGTTTTCTTATACGCAGTAATTATTATTGTCCAGTTGTATGTTTTTATATTATATACTCACTTATAGACGCATATATCATTTATTTAAAGAACAGCAGCAAGCTTGATTTTAATAAGTCTAACACTAGTCTACCCCTTTTCCACAAGCTGTAGCTGCACCAAGACTTTATTTGTTGAGTTCTTTATTATAAAGTAATATTTTTTCATCACCTAAGAAATAAAAATAACATTTTGTAGGAATTAGAAGTCAGGTTAGAAGTTAGGTTAGATTCCTAGAGGATCAGCAGGTCACATATTGTTTTCGATATACATTATTACAATGCTGCTCATGCTGTGATAGTTATAGTTTGCACTGTTGAAATGTTATTATGCCAGATAGAGGTCAATTGGTTGTTTTACTATAGAAAACGAATAAATATAATTTTATCTTAGAGTGTTTTAGCTAAATCCAAAGCATGAATTATGACCTGCAGTGCTCATTAATTTCTTTGAATGTTATGCTGGCTGTCAGGATATAACATAAATATTATGTGTACAAATTAAATATCTGTATATAGCATGACCTCTGTTTGGTCAAAATCTGGTAATTCACAGAAATATCTTGAAGGTAGTGGGGCAGAACGAGCTAGGGCTCTGGTCAGTTTATGACCCTATCCTAAAAGTATCAGTATATTAGGAGGGTCATAAAAGCTAGATCTCGGAAAAAGATTTTCTCCAGACCCCAAACTGTCACAAAGGTGGGGGCTACTTGTAGAGGAGCAGTTTGGCCTTTAAAAAGTGTGTATGGATTTGTAACTTTGGTTCACTTCATGGGACTTCCAAATGGAAGAGGTGACCCTGATCTCTGGTCTGTCCTGGCCAAGACAGTTCTCGTGTAAGTCTTTCTGTGTTTTCACCTTTTTATTTTATAAGAAACTGCATATTGTATGTCTATTTTGTTATTCTCTGTAACTAAGCTTTGTGATTATTATCATATTAAATATCAATTAATAAGTTCATGTCTCTGTGTTGTTAAGGATTCACGTGTCAGACCAGCTCGGTTATTAAACGCTACTGACGGGTAACAGAAAAGGTCATTCTGGGTTGATGATAATTCTGGTAAAACAAAACTGTGTTTGATTTGGGTAAAGGAGAACCGAAGGCCTCCTGTGAATAGCCTTGGTGGTGGCAGTTCATTGGTAATAAGTCATATTTGTGGTGGGAGAAGGGGCATTAGTCATTGTAGAACAGACCAGGGGCCTCATTTACTAAGGTCGATTTGAGTAAAATCGCCGGAGATTGAAGTAGTTTACCGGAGATTTGCAAGTCTCCGGATTTACTAAAGCAAAATCTCCACAAACTCTCCGGAGATGAGTGGAGACTTAAATCTCCGGTGTTTAAATCTCTCCCGAGATAAATCTCAGGGAGGTCAGTGGAGACTTTGCTAAAATCGCTGGCAAATGGTTATGTAATCATGTGTCTGGGTATAAAAGTAAGGTATAAATGTATTTCAGCTGCTTGTTTAGACTCAAGCAAAAGCTATGGCTATTTGTGTGCTGCATATGCATAGTGGATATTTAATGGGCAGTTTAGGTTTAATAAGGGCAACATAAAGGAAAGAGAAATATAACCATGATAAGAATATACAGTAGGTTTGTTACAGTATGTATAAGACTGCAAATATACCTACATAGACATGGATACATTAGCATAAACAGAGCATATGCATATTCATGCAAAGATTCCATAGCCAGGTAGATGCATTGAATAACACAGCTAGAGCAGCTATTGAGTTACAGATACAGTATCCCAGATAAAAGAAACTATATAATAGCAGAATGATATTTAATTTTTATCTACCATACACAACATTTTTATTTACAGATTCCTATGACAACTCTCAATTTGCTTTAAAGCAAACTCTGGCTATTAATATTCACATAGATAACATTACATTAATTCAAATAACATGTAAATAGTGTCCTGTGTGTGAGGTTTCACCAGTTCAAGTCAAACTCCAACGATTTTGATAAAAAAAAAAAAAATCCCTATACTTAACATTACAGTGAAAAAAAATCGCCTCCATCTCTGGAGATTTAAATCACCAGAGATGAAGACTGCCTAAAATCCCTATACTTAACATTACAGTGAAAAAAATCGCCCCCATCTCCGGAGATTTAAATCGCCGGTAAACACCTCGCCAGAGTTTCAAAATCGACATGCAAAATCGCCTTTTAGTAAATGCTGAGATTTAATTCTCAAAGTCGCCCCTCAACACAGGCGATGTCAAGCGATTTGCCTAGGCGATTTAAAGCGCCCCTTAGTAAATCTGGCCCCAGGTGGCTGTTGTGATTAACCCCTTGAGCCCCAGATAAGATAAAGTAGATGTTTCAATTCATTAACCTATACAGTAATAGGCACTGCTCTAAATGAATTTTTAATATTTCATATTCCATGATTACAGTAAAGTATATTCATCTGCAAGAAGTTATATAACATTTGCACTTCTCTCTATTACATTATCTTTGGTTTGTACTTTTTATGCCTCATATAACCTACTCTCCAAATGCCATTGTAACCTTGTGGAAATCAGTGCCTGTATCTATGGTTCAATGTAAAGACTCCTTGCAGATATCAGCAAAATGCTTTCCCCCTTCACTGACCACAAAGTTAATTAAAAAGTATTTGGCTCTGCAGTCCACAGTAAATGATGGCCCATATATGCTGAGTTTGTTTTAGAGAAGACTTCAAAAAGTCTACATAGCAAGTTAGTGAAGCTTTCATCACAATAGATATTTCTCTTTATTAGGTAATATATCTGTTCTATGTATTGCAAATAAACCATATGCAACGATGATGTGAATATCCACCTTTTAATACTTGTGGCTGGTTTGGGGAATGGTAATAGAGAATGTGAGCACCTTCTGGCAATAAACTATTCCAATAATAACTGTACTAAACACAACAATAAAACTTTCAACAAATGGAGTTTTATTTTCAAAGTAGAACACAATTCTTACCAAGTCACCAGTATTGTGCTCCTAGAACAGATACAATCTGTTTATTTGTGTTGATGTTTCATGATAATTCCTATATAGAAATATATTAGAATGTGATTGCAGATAATAGAAAGTTGCCCCACCCAATCTACCTGTTTTATTTCAGTTTCTTAGCCACATTGGGGTAGATCCAGAACTAAGCACGCTAGCGTATTTACGCTAGCCAAAGACGTAATACCGCTATTTAGTATCTACTGAGCATACACGTTACGCCACGTAACTCAATGTACGTACCAGCCTAGTGTCAACAGCGTAGCTACGAATGAAGGTGCGTGCCAGCCATAAGACACATGTAATTACGCTTCGGAGGCGGGGTGAGGCATTTAAATCATGCAGTATGTGCGTGCTTAGACACTCACGTACATGAAGCCTTTATGTACGTCAGTAGTTACGCTTTGAAAAGTTAAGGTAGGGTTTGGCAAGCGTAAA